>JAAAKG020200343.1:0-23626 GCA_010014905.2 Druon quercuslanigerum | reverse complement strand
ATCAATTTATATTTTAACCAATTCCCAGTTCTTCTTTCAGTCTAACCATTTACAGTTGTTCATACCCAAAAACGTCAAATTTTACTTCACAATTATATTTTACTCCAGTTAAAGTTTTTTTTTTAACCAACCATTGATAGTTTTCCATAACTAAACCACAATGCTATTTTATCCCGTTTCCAGTATTTAAAAAAACTCGTTTTATAGTTGACCATCCCTTAAAACGGCAAAATCTACCTCTCTGTTATATACAACTATTCATAGTTTTCCATACCTAAACTTGAAAAAATCTACCACTCAATTATATTTGACCCTATTTCCAGTTTTTATAATCCAACCGTTTATAGTAGTTTATAGCCTACCTTGGCAAAATATACCTCACAATGCTATTTTATCCCGTTTCCAGTATTAAAACAAACTCGTTTTATAGTTCGCCATTCCTTAAGATGGGAAAATCTACCTCTCTGTTATATTCAACGCAATTTCCAGTTTTTTTTAACTCCAACGTTGACAGAGTGTCGTACCCCGTCTCGGCAAACTCTATTTCTTAATTATTTTTAAACCCATTTCCAGATATTTTTATGCAACCATTCATAATTTTCCACACCCAAACTCGTAAAAACCTAGTTCTCAATATTATATTAGACCCACTTTTTCCAGTTTTTTTAATCCAACCATTCATAATAGTCCATACCTAAACTCGGCAAAACCTAAAACTGAATATTATATTTGACCCCATTTCCAGGTTAAAAAATCAAACCCTTTATAGTCAGCCATAGCCCAAATCGGTAAAATTAGCCTATTAATGATATTTGACGACATTTCCAGTTTTTTATTGGAATCCAACCATTTATAGATGGCCATACCCCAACTCATAAAAATCTAATCTTCAATTTTACTTACCACCATTTGTAGTTTTTTTTAATCCAACACATTATTTTTGTCCATCCATAACTTGCAGAATCTCAGTTCCCATTATATTTGACCCCATTTCCAGTAAGTAAAAAAAAGTTTATAGTTGGCCATACCCCAATTCGGTAAAATCTAGTTTATAATTAGATTTTAACTCATTCAAGTATTAAACAAAATTTGTTTAGTTGGCCATATTCCAACTAAGCCAAATCTATTACCAAAATCATCAAATTCTACTTCAAAATTATATTTGACTCCATTTCAAGTTTTTTTTTTTTAACCAACCATTTATAGTTTTCCATACCTAAAGCACAATGCCATTTTATCCCGTTTCCAGTATTTGAAAAAACTCTTTTTATAGTTGGCCATTCCTTAAAACGACAAAATCTACCTCTCTGTTATATTCAACGCAATTTACAGTTTTTTTTTAATTTAACCGTTGATAGAGTATCGTACCCTATCTTGGCAAACTCTATTTCTCAATTATTTTTAACCCCATTTCCAGATATTTTTATACCGTAACATGACAAAATCAACTTCTCAGTTTTATTTTACCCTATTTCCAAATTTTTTCCGCTGATTAGAGTTGTCCATATCACAAATCGATGAAATCGACTATTATATTTGAACCCATTTCCAGTATTAGAAAATATCCCTCGTTTATAGTTAGCCGTATACTAACTCGGTAAAATCCATTTCTAAATTATTTTTGATCCCACTTAGAGTATTAAAAAGAAAATCGTTAAATTCTATTTTACAATTATATTTCACTCCAGTTCCAGGTTTTTAAAATACAACCCTTTATTGTTTTTCATGCGCAAACTCGGCAAAAACTAACTCTCAATTAGATTTGACCCCATTTCCATTATATAAAAAAATCCTCGTTTATAACTTGCCGTATACCAACTCGGCAAAATCTACTTCTCAATTATATTTGACGCGATTTACAGTTTTTTTTTTAAACAAACCATTTATAGTTGTCCATACCTCAGCTCGGCAAAATTCACTTATCAATTATATTTTAACACATTTCCGTTTTCCTGCAAATCACCGTTGAAATATTCGCCACACGCCATATAGAGTCTGGCGAAAAACACTTCCAAAAAGTAGTTGCGCATCGGCTTCATAGCCAGAAGAATGCGTGTTCGATTCTCGCTCGCGACTTTTGTAACTTTATCATGTTTTTCGCAATTTAATTTATTTTCTATACATTTTTAAAATTTTGCTCGTAATGTTAAACGACTAATACTAGAAATTATTTAGAAGACTAATTATTTAGAAATGAAAGTATGAAAGAGGTTTTCTAAACGAAAAAATTGTGTTTTTTTCGCATAAACATGATGAGGTTGAAAAAATCAGAGTTCCGTATAGTAGGGAATATGAACATTATTTTCGGATAATTTTAGAAGATTATTGTAGAAAATTCTATTTATAAATACTTGAATAAATGCAAAATAAGAATAAAAAAGTAGAAGCAGCAAGAATCGAACACGCAACCTTCAGATAATAAGCTTTCATTAAAAAGATTATGAACCGAAACTAAAATTCACAATTGGTGGTCTCTCAATCGAGGGCAGTAGCTAGGTGGTGATTCTCGACTAGTCGAGATCTCAACTGTTAGCACGGTGACCGTTCGTGATTCTTGCTTAGTCGTGTAATCGTGTTTTCACTGTGTTTAACTACTGTCGAGCAGGAGGTTAGATTCTGAGCACGAAGGGTGCTGAGGATGAACGTGGGCACTCCCTGCTATCGAAAATCGACATCCAAAATCATCTGATAAATACCAGCTGTGTTTACAATTTTTGGTTTTCTGCAGTTTTCCACCTCTCTGACCAAACATTCAGGCAAACGCGGGAGCTTCCCATAAATCATTAAGTACGTCATGAATAACTTGGAGACTTATTATGAGAGTTGGGTTAATCGGGAAATTCAAAAAGAAATTCAAAAGACTGTCGCTCCTTATTAAAAGTTACTAGCCAGTTCGACTTTCAGTTTTTTTAAAATTTCTAATGAAAAGAATCAAGTATCGTAAGGTAAGCAAATACCATATCTTTTCCAGTATATAACTTGACGCACGAGCGACGAAAATTTAATCGTCGTGATCGTCGCTGAAAAATTGAATCCATAAAGATGTCGAGACAACACAGTGTGGATGAGTGTGGACAAACTGACTGAAAAAAGGAAGCGATCGCGCTCATTTACAAACTTGTCAAACCTCGGCGATTCATTCTGGAACCTCGCATGCAACACTCGTAATTACGAGACATTCCGACCTCCTCTAACCTTACGAAAAATCCATTACCTCACCAATTTGATTCTTGAGCAAAGTATTGGTGTGGCTACTAAAAATGAGTACAATATACGATGCATCGTCGAAGGTGGCAGGTTTACCGGCATGGTCAGCCGGATTGAATGGGCTACCGCGCCTCGCCTGCTTTTGCATTTTTTTCGACAACTTTACTCCCGAAATATGCGCGATTATTCGCTGAGACACGCTCGTCGAATCTGGCCGCGGAGGTGTTTTTAGCCAATAGAATTCCCACGCGATCAACTATATTTGCCAGTTTTATTTGCCTGCTCGGACATTCCGTGCAAGTTTCCCTTCACTGGATTCATTGGCTTGTAATAAACGCAACACGTTTTGATACTTCGCCACCAATTTCAAACCTTCTCGTGATACTTGCAACAAATCGCTGAAATAATGACAATATCTTTCTTTTTTCTTCTTTTTTTTGCAAAAAAATACTTTGAGGAGATGCTGCAGCGATTTAATAAAACAGTTGTAGTTTATTCTTCATCCGAAACCAGTTTGTTTGATGAACCCGTTCTCTTAAACCAGTTAAAGATGTCGATAGTAAAGTTTATCTCACGAGACAAGCTTTTCTTCGTGATCGAGAAAAATTCAACTGAATCATAAATTCAACCTTCGGAATAAATAAACGTCAACTTTAATAAGATGGTATGTATTTATCAGAATTTTTATGGTCCTATCGATAGAATTTTATCAAACATATATGATTCATGCACTGGGCAAAAAGATAAATGAAACCCTTTAAAATTTGAAGAAATACACAATTTAATCATTTTAACATTACACAATTTAATCATTTTAACATTTATGAGCTCAAAATTGAACGATATCAACTTAAAGTTAGGTCACGAATTGAATACTTATAATCAAAATTTTTTTACATAGAGCATAACCACTTTCGAATTTCAAATGGCAAATTACAAATTAAGTTTTCAAAATGAAACAAGTTAAACATTTATAATTAAACAATTTAAAAATGCAGTGTTCCAAATCAAAAAATAATTTCAGTTTAAACACCGATGCAATTGAAAAATGTCAAATATTTTAAGCCTGCCGAGAGTTTCTGCTAATCATAACTGTAGCGAACCCAAAGGCGATCCAATTTCAAAAGTTTGTCATACAGAAGCAAGAGAATTGCAGCAATTACCAATCGAAAGCATTTTATAATTAACAAAATGAAATTAAAGCTTTCAAAGCTTTTAAAAATTTACATTTTTATGCAAATAGAGTAACATTGATTTAAGATTCTTATAGAGTGTCATAGAATCTTCAAGACATTTTAAAACCTTTTAATCTTCTAATTAACTATACTTTACGAGAAACGTAGAAAATATTCTGAAAGCTCTTTTTATGAGCTAAATTATATATGAAAGTATAATTCATTTTTATTTCTCTTTTCTCACTCCAATCAATTTGAAGTGGAAGGAAACTGAATATAATTAGTAAGGACGTTTCCTGAAAACATAAGATGATTCCCAGATCGTGTATTTTGGATTAACATCTGTAGGAGTTTTAACATATTTTTTGTTATTTCATGATATATAAATTTATTTCATATTTTTACCTCTTAAGACTGATTTTCTATCTTAAACACATATATTTTTACCATAATTGAAAGTTACTCCCAACTGTTTCAGATTATTTTGAAAAAATTTGTAGAACTTAAAGAAATTACATAATACAATTTCAGTGAGAAATTCGATTTTTCAAACGATTTTATAAGATTTTGAGGGATTTCAAGAGATTTCGAGAGATTTAAAAATAAGTCACAGAATTTCAAAGAATTTATAAACATTTTATGTAATGTCGAAGAATTCTCACCAAATAATAAGAAGATTTGATAAGAATCAAATTAATCCTTTCTTCAAACGTCAATGTAATTATATGTGTAAGAATTTTTGTGGGTCTAACGGTCATCATTAAATTAAAACAATAAATAAGAAATTAGTTAAAAGTTCGTTTAATAAAATGCTGACGTTTCGGCTATATCTGCGCGCCTTTTTTCAGAGAATCTAAATAAATAATATATAAGTAATGATCGTTTCTTACATATAATTACAAACAAATTTTTGTTTTAAAAATAACGAAAGAAAGAAAAATACCGGTGTTTATTTTCTTGTAAAAAAACAAGAATATTCCATTTTGGAGTCAAACATCTGTTAATGGTTAAGAGACAATTTTTTTAAAATAATTCTAAAGTGTGTCACCAAATAAAATTAAAATAAACAAAAAGCGTATCGTGCAAAAGTCATTTTTCTGATGGCTCAAGTAATCGAAAATTAAAATATATTTTAAGGAAAACTAATTTGCCGAATAATTAATTGACCGAAAACCATACAAACGAATGTTGAATTATTCAAAAATAGTTTTTGCGAAGACTAATTTTTCCGAAAGTGCATTTTACTGAAAGTTCAAATTTCAGAAGGTCTAATTTTTCGAAGATTCAGATTATCGAAGAATCAGTTTAGCGATAGGAGAGTTATCCGAAACTATATTCCTCTTTTGGTTGAATATTTATATTTTTTAGTCGAACGTTCTTCTATTCTGTAGAAAATACGTCTTTTTAGCTTGAAAATTTAACAATTTTGCAACTTAACAATTTTTACTTTAAACATTCTTTATTTTGGATTGAAAACTAATCTCTTTGGGTTGACACTGAACTATTTTGTTGAAAATGTTTGTTTTTTTTTGTTTTGGTTGAAAATTCATCTCTTTGGCCGAAGAGTGAAGTATTTGTTGAAAATTAGTTTTTTTGTATGTTGAAAATTAACTTTTTAAACTGAAAATTTAACTAATACTTTCTTGCTCGAAAATTGATCTTTTTTAGTTTGAAAATATCCTATTCAGTTGAAAATACATCGTTTTTAGTTGAGAATTGAACTATTTTGTTCCAAGTTCATGTGTATTATATTGAAAAATTTTATTCTTCAGTAAAAAAATGAATCTTTTTGATTTGATATCTATTTGGTTAAGATTAATTTTTTTCAAAAATGCAATATTTTTATCTAAAATATTAAGAAAGTAGAACGTCGTAAATGTAATTTAAGATAGTTCTTACATTTATTTTATTTAGAAGAATTCATTTCCCTATTTTCGTGAAACAATTAACACCTTATCTCTTCTATATTTTTAGAGTTTTACAAAAAGTGATTTGCCTGCAAAAAGTATTATTGATAAAATTAAATAAAAAAAACTTAGCTAAAGTGATGCTGTGAAAATGTACCTTTTTACTTCAATCAAGGAAATTAAAAGGATTAATAAATTTAAACAAACTGATTTATCTGTTAAAATTCTTAGTGCGTTTTGATTTCAAAAACAAACAATTATATGAAGGTACTGACAAAATTAAGAAAATCTATCCTAAATTTTCTAATAAACGATTGCCATTCACACTGCCTATATAGATGCAAAGTTTAAACATGAATGTTAAACAAATTGTTGATTGATTAAATGAACAAGTTACTTTTTTCATCAATAAGGATTGCTTTCAAAAGGAAACTAAGTTGAATAAAAGAGAATTTAGTGCCAATAGAAAACATGATCAAAATTTTGAAACCATTTTTAATATTTTCTTAATAAGTAACTTCAAAGTATTGGTAATGTAAAAAAAAAAAGATAAATAATAAAGAAAAGAGAGCGTTTTAATCGTTATTAAATATCTATCTGAATTAAAATAAATAATGTTTAAATTTTCGGATATTTGAGCCTTCGCTTAAATGATTTTCGGATATCTCACCTATCGCTAAACTGATTTTTCGGTAAACTGAACTTTCGCAAAATTAGGCCTTCGGATATTTGAACTTTCAGTAAATTGGACTTTCGGAAAAATGAATCTTGGCTTAAACTATTTTCGAATAATTCGACATTCGTTGAAGTAATTTTCGGTCAGATAATCATTCGGTAAATTATTTTTCCTTAAAATAAATTTCGGTATCCTAATATTCGCTCTTTTAATTTTCGGTCACTTGACCGAAGACCGAAGAGGTTTTTTTTTAAGAAACTACGTTTTAATGAACAAAAAAAAATCTTTATAATGATTTTGGACAATGACGAAGACATAAAAAAGAAAACAAGAGACATGCAAATATGGTGATAAATATATTATTAAAGAATGAAAGCGACATTTAATGGGGCCACAAATGAGGAAAGCGCGCCAAAGCAACTGGAATTTAAACATGGTTTTTGTTTATTTTAAAATACTTTGATATATTTTTTTGAAATTCTTCATTTCTGTCTGTAAGTTAATCGAAATATTCTGATATATGTTTTTAAAATGGATTCTATGATGCGTCTTTTAAATGTATTTTTTCTCTAGCTAGAATATTAATATTATTAAAATCAAAACCAAAATAATGGTTAAATTTACAACAATGCTAGGGAAGACCTGTAATAAAATTTCAAACTCTACAGTCCCTTTTATGTTCCGAAACTCTAGCTTTTAATCTTCTATCCATGCAGAAATTTCCCCATCTTTCCCTATTTGAAGTTGGGTTCCGAAGGGGTCCCTATCAGAATATCTAGGCTAGAAAAACCTGGTTGGGTCCTCTATCAGAATATCTAGTCCAGAAAAAACTAGTTATGGCCCCTATCAGAATATCTAGTCTAGAAAAAACAGGTTGCGGCCCGTATCACAATATCAAGTCTAGAAAAAAACTAATCAGTGCCCTGTCAGGATCTAGTGAAGAATTGAGTGCCTCGTATAGGTATGATAAATCTATTTGTATCCTGTTTTTTTAAAGAGAAAAATGCCGTCTTTATGAAAAACTGTAAAAGTTCAGAAAAAATTAGATTTCCTGTCATTGTAAAAAGTAGTCTACAACGGGGAAAAACGAAATATTACAAGAAGAAAAATTTCAATCGATTAAAATTATTTATTTAAAAAATATCTTTTGATATTCCTGTTAACAGTTTGTATATTTTACATCCACATAACATGGTATAATAATAAATATTTAATTAGAAAAAGAGAGTTAAAATTTTTTTTAGCTGTAGCGACAGAAATTTTGTTTGTAAAATAATGCTTTAAAATGTAATATATGTATTCACTTTAATTAAGTCCGTTAATATTTAATGTCAAAATACTCGCAATCAAATAATTTTTATTTTTTAAACACCTTTTTTGTCATATTAATTAAATATTCATCAGATAATAGACGGGGTCTAGACGGGGCCCAACCAATCGTCAGGCGGTAAAAGGGCACTCTCGTTAGGGCCTGCTCAGAAGTACTAGCTAGAACCTGGCTAAAACAGCGTTAAAGAACCAGTCATACCTTCTTCATTTTCCCGAACAGCGCCTGATTAGAAATAGCGAAATCTATCCAGGGCCCTACTAACCCCCGATCAGGATTTCACATGGGTACCTGCTTTTTCAATATAAACTTTTTCGCAACACTTAAATTTAATGAGATATACAATTCCATCCAGTTTGTAATTACATGTAAGAAACGATCGTTATTTATATATTATTTATTTAGATTCTCTGAAAAAGGCACGCAATGATAGCCGAAACATCATAACTTTATTCAACGACCTTTCTAGTAATTTTGATTTTATTATTTTAATTTAATGAAGATCGACAGACCTACAAAAATTCTTACTCATATTTTTACCAATTTTGAAAGATAACGGGATTTTAACCAGATTTAGAAGATTTGAAGGCATTTAAAAAAATTCCAGAAGATTTGCAAATATTTTAAAGAATTTTAATAAGGGATTTTAGCGGATTTTAAGAGATATAAGGAGTTTCGAAGATTTCACAGAATGTCAGGGTATTTTAAGAGATTTCAAATTATTAGAACGTATATTTACGGGTTTGAGAACCTTTCGTAAAATTTCAAAAGATTGAACAGAATTTTCAAATCTTTGAATTTGAAAAAATTACAATTCTTACTAATATTAATCAGAGAATACATTTTACCTATAAATCAGTTACTATTTATTGATTATTCTATGAGTAAAAATTAGTGATCTAAAGCTAGAATTCAATCTCTGATTGAAATTAGTGAAAAATTTAAATGATTAAAAATTAGAGAGAAGTAATTCCGAATATTATGAATGAGTTTAAGCAATTTTATGGCTTTTAAAATATTTTAATGGAATTTAATATACAGGTTGCACCATCTTAATCTATCGCGGGAAATATCTCAGAAAACAAGTCAGATACGGAAAAATGTTTCAGACAAAAGTTGTAGGAGGAAAGGGAGACATGGATTGGTATAAAAGACTTTGACCTTGGAAGCAATTTTGAAGGTTATTTGAAGGTCAATGTGATTTTTTGTAATACAAACCCCTAATTTTAATTCCGGATTTGAAAAGACCGGAAAATTTTACGTATAAGATGTTGTATTGGTCAAGGTTGTTTCAAGGTAAGATGAAGGTCAAACAGGCGAAAATGACTTAAATTGTATGGATTCAAAATGCGAAGCTTCTACCGTCTATTATTGAGGTCCAAAAAACTTTTAAAAATTGGTTAACAGCGACACCGAAAAAATATGGACCATCAGATAGCCATTTATAATTCCGGTTTCTGTCGTACATTCTGAGATATTGCTCGCTATGTCAGTTTCGCCTATTTGACCTTCATCTGATCTTGAAACAACCTAGACCAATACAACATCTTTTACGTAAAATTGTCCGCTCTTTTCAAATCCGGGATCAAAATGAGAGGATTCCATTAGAAAAAATCACTTTGACCTTCAAATAACCTTCAAAATTGCTTCCAAGGTCAAGGTCTTTTGTACCAATCCATGTCCCCCTTTTCCTCCTACAACTTTTGTCTGAAACATTTTTCCGTATCTAACTTGTTTTCTGAGATATTTCCCGCAATAGAATAAAATGGTCCACCTTGTATATTGCAATCATTGCAACTTTAGCTTTATTTTTTATAATTTTTATCTTCAGGTTCATAATAGTTCGAAACAGAAGTTCGTATCAACCTTTTCTCTATATCTATTGTATAGGAAATTTCAAAGGATTTGAATTCAGAGAAGAAACAATGCTCTTTGGCGTAGTTGGAGAACATTGAGAAATTCCTGAAATGCTGGAGTCTGTCCCCAAAAGTTCGTTTGGTCGGTGGATCGTTCATTAAGTTCGTGTCTAGAGCTTTCCCAATTTAGTCCGTTCTTGAACTACTTATATTATCCGATACCTACCTAGGTATAGAGATACACCTACATCTGTGTGGAGAAATTGCTTTTCTCCAAGCAAGGCCTAGCTATATTCGTTAAAATGCCGAAATCGTTCCTAGACTTGATAGCCAATCACGTTTCTGGCCGCGACGTTCATTTGTTTTGCAGTGCGGTGTGCCATCCAATTTTCTCGATCGATTTCCTGCTTGCCTGCTTCCCTGCTGCGGACAGCGGTGAACTGTCTGCGGCGGGCATGTTTCCCATAATTCATGGGATCAAAATCCTTTGACGCTTAGGAATCGTCTATTAATTACGCAAAGATGATTTTTGAAGTTGTAGACCCCCCCCCCCCCTTCTAACATAAGATTATATATTTCTACTAAATAAAATGTATCAATTATTTTCACTGTTAACGTGATTTCAAAAGATTTGAAAGATGTCCAATGACTTGAAAGGCTTTCAACAGAGAGGACTACAAAGTATTTCAAACAGCAAAAAATTTTCGACGGAATTTATGGTTATTGTCAAAGTTCTGTAGGCATTTTATGAGATTTCAAGGGATTCGAAAATATTACTGCGTCTTTAAAATATTTCAATGAATTTCAAAGGGGTTTTCTAGGATTTCAAGGGATTTCGTAGTATTTCGAAATGTTTTACGGAATTTCACGGATTTAAACCAGTTTGAAGAGATTTAAAAGAATTTGTATGTGATTTTGAACATTTCAAATGACTTGAAAGATGTCCAGTGATTCGAAATGATTTTAACAGATGTCATGAGATTTCAAGGTATTAAAGAAGACTACAAAGTGTTTTAAAGAGCTACAAAGTTTTTACGGAATTTTCAGAGATTACTGAAGTTATTTAGGGGTTTCATGAGATTTGAAGAGATTAAAATAGTTTTAGGATATTACAAAGGATTCTAATAAATTTCAAAGGGGTTCGGGTTTCAAGGGATTTCATAGCATTACGATATATTATACGGAATTTTATGAATTGAAATCAACTTGAAGAGATTAAAAGGGATTTTTATGGAATTTTGAAGATTTCAAGCGACTTCAAGACTTCACAAGATGTCACGGAATTGTAAAGAATGTTAAGAAATTTCTATGGGTTTTAATGGATTTCAAGGGACAAGGGACTTTGAAATGTTCCAAAAGAAGTCACGGAGTTTCTAAGGAACGTTAAGGATTTCAAGAGATGCCAAAGAATTTCTAAGAATTTTGAAGGAGATATGTCAAAGAATTTAGGCTAAATTTCGAAAATTGAAAGAGATATGAGGAAATTTCATAAGGTTTCAGAATATTTTTAAAGAGTTAAGAGGATTTAAAGGTATTTTAATGATTGTATACTCCTTAATTTCTGAAAATCCGGAACAAATTTTAAACCACATATTTTGTAATTCCAAAAATGTAGGATTATTCAAACGTTTATCGGTGTCTTATATTTTATTTCTCAAATTTCCAACTCCTATCTCAATTTATGTGGACGTGAGTTTTTGCAAAAAATATGATAAAACATTGTTTTGAGGTTAGTATAGCATGGCCTTAAAGTAGTTTTGATGACTTCAGGGGATTTAAAAATATTGAAAGAGATTTCATAAAATCTCAAAGTATTCATCCACGGATCTTAAAGGATTTTGTAAGATTTAAAAATATTCAACAAAACTTTAAAGGAATTTGAGTATTTCTATTTTATTAAATTTTATTTACACAATTTAAACGTGTAGAGTTTAGCGTATAGACTTTTGAAGTGTAAAGTTTGACGTGCAGCATCAATATTAATCGATCTTTTCTTTAATATAGGTACATTAATGAGATTTGCTGAGACCATGTGATGTTAAGTCAGAGCTTTAAAATTTTTAAATAATTATATTTTGTATTCTTTAAACATTAAATTTCCAAATCATCAGTGCATTTCATTGTAAGCTGTGCAATTTCGAACGACTAAAATTTAAAATTGTCCAATTTTAAATATTTGCAATTATTACATTTTGAACGTTTTGAATGAAAAATTCAGCTATTTAGTGTTCAAATTAAAATGGCGTCACATTAAATATTAGTTTAAAATTTAACTCAAATTATGAATTTTCAAATTAAATAAAAGGCGTTCAGGGACTTTTTTGATGAAAAACTAAATTTTTTTTGTAATTATCAAATTGTTTGGCTTGGGTCAAGACAATATTCCTTCGTCGATAATATTAAATTCATATTCAATAAAAGCATTCAACGCATAATATAATTGTAAAGGGATAGCAAGATATGATCTAAATAATCCGTGTAATCTCCGCTTCGATAACTGGACTTGTGTGTTATGCAAAGTACGCCTAATTAAATTGAGCTCAGGCATAAGTGGGTCACGTTTAATCATAATTGATTTGCACAAAATATTACAATGTATCGAGTTACTTTAATTAGAAAAGGGGATTAAATATTTGATTATATTGAAATATTCACTTAAGCTCAGTTTAACCTTAATAGAATTATTTTATGCTCACATAAGTATATATAGTAAAATATCTATTAATACTGTTCTATCACCAGCAAAAAATCGAATGCTAACATTTTTACGCTTTGAAATTATTTTGAATTAAATTTACCTTTTTCTGGATTTCAGAAAAATGGAACGTATTTTAAGTCTTAAATTCAGTTAGGTTTTATCTAAAGTTATAATAAATTTGGCTTAGATTTAAACAATACTGAATCTGATACCAAACATTTTAGGGCATGAAAATTAGGACATTTTTTTAATTTTACGATTTAGTCTTTAAGTTTCTGTTGAGCTACAAATTTGTGAAAGATTCTATTAATAAGATTATCACTTTCTACAAAAAAAATCAACTACCGTTTTGTAATAGTAGAAATTAACACTGGATCGATTTTGCAATAATATCGTTATCCATGACTGCGTTTTAGAATCTAAAGTGAAATTTTGCAAGAGAGTTAACTGAAAACACTTCAATGTCAGGCGTGATTGACAATTTCGTGGCTGACCACAACGCAACTTTATCACTAGTTTCAGCTGCTGAAATAGCTGAAATTGCATTATTGATTATCGGAAGAGGCTACATAAATCAAATTTCGCTCAAAAAAATGAATTCAAACAAAAAGGGATGATATTTCTACCAAAAAAGACACATTTTCAACGAAATGCACAAATTAAAAAAAAAAAACTTTTCAAATAAGAGATTGAACTTTTAACTAAGAAACATCAATTGTTAACCAAAGAAGCCGCATTTTCTAGAAACACGTTACATTTTTTAATTAACGATATAAATTTTCAACTAAAATTATGAAATATTATGAAATTATAAAACGATCATTTCTCAACAAAAATGTACTAACCAACATTTCAACCAAAAAAGTTTTATTCTTTATTCGGAAACATTTAT
This sequence comes from Druon quercuslanigerum, assembly GCA_010014905.2. Classification (NCBI taxonomy): domain Eukaryota; kingdom Metazoa; phylum Arthropoda; class Insecta; order Hymenoptera; family Cynipidae; genus Druon; species Druon quercuslanigerum. The sequence goes on along the minus strand of JAAAKG020200343.1, from coordinate 9,888 downwards.
AGAAAAAAAACTTATAAAAAATAATTAAGCTTTTATCCAAAAATATGATTTTTTTTTAACAAAAAAAAACATATTTTCTACTAAACAATTCAATTTGAAAAGTGAATTTTCAAGCAAAAAAAAAGTACTAAATATTCCACAAAACAATTGTATTTTCAATAAAAAAGTGTAATTTTAAATAATATAATGAAGATTTAATTATATAATAATGATTTTTAACAAATAATATTATTTTAGACTTTTACACCCGAGAAGAACAATTTATACATATTTTTCATCATGAAAGATGACTTTTTAACAAAATAATTTAGTAGTTAACAAAATAATAAAATTTTCAACCAACTAGCAGAATTCTCTACCAAAAGATAAAGAATTGTAAACAACAAACAAGTTTTTCTTTAGAAAGAGGAAAAGGAGGAATAGGGAAATGAGTGTCGTTTGAATGATGTTGTCGTGGTTTACTTCGGTTCACAAGAAAAATGATTATTTAGCAATTTTATTACTTTTAAAAACGAAATTAAATTAAAATTATACGAAAATTATACAAAAAGAGAAGAAAATAATAAAATAATAAAAAATAATAATAAGAAAATGAGGAAAGTATACGAATAAATTAAAAGTATAATTTTTATTTTGGTTCGAAGTTAAAAGTACTCTTTTTATTCAGGTTTTGAAATTTAAGAATTTTATCTATAAAATTTATCAAATCTAATGATTTTGGGTTATAATATAAAATATATATGAATATATACAAATATTTATCTCATTTAAATTAATTTTTAACAATGCATTTTTATATTGTTATAAAAAATAAAGAAAAATATAATTTATTAGTTTCAACAACTTCTACATGAAACTTTTTCCTTCGACGTCGGTATTTTTGAAATAATCTATACCTTCCATTTTTTTAACCTATTTCGGTTTTCTACCACCTACAGGAAGTTAAAACTATTAAACTGAATTTGTTTTTCAATTTATTCAAGCTAAAGATAAATTTTCATCAATTCAATACTAAAATCGTATACAAATTTTTAAATAAGTTTTCAATAAATTAGCCAAGTTAAGTGAGCCAAACTATTGATGTTTGGAAGCATATGTTCCTCTGATTTTTAAATTTTTTGTAATTTGTTACATGAGAAGATTAACTTGTTGGAAATTTACTTTGTTATAATATTGAAAAAAAATTAATTTATAATTAAAAACATCACGTGATCAGCTTAAAGACCCCCACCCCCACAATGTGATCATCCGTGATAATCGCATGAGAAAAAGATGAACTTGTTCTATAAATTTAAAAAATGGAATGAAGGTCACGATTCCAAAAATAACTAAGCACAAGCCTTCATCAGTGCTTTTGTAAGCAAGGTTTGACTTGAAAAGCCCAAGAAATATTTCTCGTTTTCTCTGAAACTTAAGCACTAAACGCAGAGAAATTCCTAGCAATAAGAACTTAAATCGTTTTATTGGAATTTACAAAAGCCATTTTTACCATTTAGCTCCTGAAATGATAAAAAGCGAAATGTTTATTAAAGATGATGATATTCTCATGAAACTGACAATAAGAAAGAAAATAGTCTTACGCTATCTACTATTTTATTTTTTAGAAGAATAAATATAATCGTTAATATTTACTATAATATAGACAATATTTAATATTTTTTAATAGAATACTTCCAATCATGAAATTAAAATTTCGTGAAAAAAGATTTTCTTTAACATTTTTTCTGGGAAAACTTTGCAGAAGATATATAAGACTAACAGCTTAACCTTCGGGCAGTCAACAGTCTAATTAAAAATGCTCCAGGCCTGCAAACGGAGACAATAGGAGCTTTCATGAATCGCTCTGAGAATTCTTTGCTACACGTGCATTCAATGTAACGTAGATTAAATTTCACTCGTTAAAAATTCAGATAACAAACCAAGATGTAATGCTCAAAATATGAGATCTAAAACCTTAAACATGGATTGGATAAAAGTACGTTTACAACTGTTCTTTTTGTGGAAAAATAACAAGTGAGCCGAAGTGAAGTTTTAACATAAAAATAGTTGAAATTTTACTTGAATTAATTAGATGATTTGGGAGTAGGTTCGGAATGAATAAGTAATAAACCTTCGGGAAGAGCACATGCCGCTATACACTGCTAATACGGTCAGTCACAGTGTGAAGATCGAAGCATTGAGAGAAAGAGAGTGAGCGAGAGAGATATGGGAGAAGCGAAGGAGAGATAGAGAGGGAGAGGGATTGAAAAAGTTAGCCAGAGGAAGAAGCAAGGGAGAGATAGAGGAGAGGAACCGTTACCGTCAAAATTCCGACACATTTTGGATATTAAAGTAACGTCCAGCAACTGTATTTGAAAATTACAAATAGTTAGTAGCTGCGCATTCCTCGCTTCTCGAACGCGTTCAAAGTGGACAAAGCATGGCGGTGTGGTCATGGGCGGCAATGAATTGCAAAATGATGTGTTGAAATCGCCAGTAAAGGCAACAAACTAGAAGTTCGGATGATTAGCGAATTGTGTTTGAAATAAAATAGTTACAAGATATTGTAATTATCTGCCTCGTAAATAAAATTCTCGTAAGGTACATTAGGAACACAAGTGCAGCAGCTGCGTACATTAATAATTACACTGGGAATCCCACTTAGGTCCGGTTTAGGGAATGATCCTAAATGACCTTGCCTTAAAGCGAACATAACCGTTGTTAGCTCAGAACGTAACCGGCCAGTGGTGTGTGAACCATTTCCTAATATTACGAAATATGCACACCCTCGTATTGCCTCTTTTTGCTACGCTGTTGGTGTTTCATGCTTGATTACACACCCTCTCTCGACAACGAGGGTCTACACTCTGAGCCCGAAACTGCCGAGACAGTTACTCTCAGAACGACTTAAATGGGATTTCCAGCGTAATCCAGGTTTCAATTGAATGGTGAATCCGCTGTTTACGTAAAATGTGGCCCTCCTGGCTAGATAGGTTTATATTCATACTCGCCGGATAATAGACACTTTTAATACTTATCCGGTCTATAAAACATAACCTCCACGGGGAATTAAAAATTAAATAAAATTGCACAATTTCTATAACAGTCATATAACATACTCAATGCATCAAATGTGTAAAAAACTGCCTATCATAAAAGATAGACTTTGATAATATATTTGATACAATGAGCATTTTAAACGTACTATTGTAACACAGAACATAGAAAATCGTTTGTATTAACTTCACTCATATATGTGCAATATTTATATTTCCAGGACAAAACCATAACTAAAAATTCCTAAATTGTAACACAATTTTCTGAAACATCTGATTAAAACTGTATGCAGTTACCGATGCTAAATGAATTAAGCAATATTTAAAAAATTTTAATAATTATTTTTGCATTAACGCCTTCAGATAAAATATAGAAACAAAATTAGAGTTTTATTAGGTGAATAACGATTTTCAAAGTTTAATTAAATAAGTTATGAGTTCTATTAAAACTTCAATCATTTCGTCAAGTGTCCCATTAATTTCCCAAATTTAATTAAAGCCCACGAGGAAGTTTAGCCAACAAGTAAGAGACATATGTCTTCGAGCCGGGGTCTGACTCCAATAAGGAAAAATGTACATTCCTCTTCAAAGACGAAGAGTGTCCCTAATAAAATAATTGTTATAAATATCAATTCAAAAAAAAGATAAAATTATAAAGAGTACTTAATATAACAAAAAATTGAAAGAACACTCAGAAAATAATAAAATACAAAATAAAGATTATTTCAATACTATTTCAATCTTTTCAATTTTGTACGTAACAGATACTACCGACACTATAGGGTGGATTTCCTTTCGGGGTAGATTACATTTTTTGTGATTTAGGCTTAAGGCTTCGTGAAAATATATTCGCATACACTTTCTCTGCATTTTTTCAAACATGCGGCTTCTAAATTTGGTATTACAAGGCAGAAGTAAGTAACTATTAATGTTAGGGGTAGTTATCAAATTACTTTTATATAATCATCACATAATTATTGCATAAGTTTTTTTAGTATTTAATTATTTTATGCGATTAGGTGATAAGAAAAACGAGTGATAAGATCATTTATTCAACAACGTAGGACGTAAATTAAATGTACATAAATATTTGAAAGTACATTTTTACACCAAAATAAACTTTAAAAAGCATATTATGCAACAAAATCAATGTGAGAAAAATACTTGCACAAAAAGAGTCACTATAAGAGAAATATGTTTTCAAATAATACTGTAAAGTGGCTCATTAGAGACAGATATGATAATTGAAAAAAGAGGGAGAAAAAGGGAGATATCCAAACCACCTCTCTCTCTCTCTCTCACTTCTTTATTATTTACCCGTATTTTTTATACTACAAGGATCCAACATGTTTCGGGGTCTTTTAGGCCTCTTCTTTAGGGAAATTTTAATAGGAAACTAACAGGGAATATTTGTATGTTATGCTATTAATATACATTGTGGACACGCTGGGGCTTATTAAAAATTCATAGAAATAATGATTGAATGTTTAATTTTTTTATCCCGTATCTGAGACCTAGCTACAAGTTCGTGACTTTTTTACTGATAAATTTTTTCCGTGGATATCCCCACAACTGCCGGACTAATCAAAGCCTGTATATGCCCTATCTATCTCTCTTCTCCCTCTCTGCAATATCTTACGATGCAATCTCCTAAACAGTTATGATGATTCCACACGAAAATATTTTTAACTTAATAGATCGAAGTTTCACTTCTGCTGAGTGGCCCCACTGCTACACACGGTATTTTCTTAATATCAGGGTAGCCACTGAAACATCCAAAGCATTCCGGGCTTTTTACCGGTTTGTAAAAGTGATTTCAGACTTTTCTGCCTGTTGAGTTCTTAACCAAATGGATAAATAAAAAAACTTTAACAAAAAATAGTTGCATTTTCAACAAAATAGTAGAATTTTAAACAAAAAAGTTCATTTTCAACCCTACGAAGACAAATCTTTAGTCAAATGATAGAATTTTCAAGCAAAATAAATTAAACTTTAATCATAAAAGTCGCATTTAAAACCAAATAGTTGATTTTAAACCCAAACAAATGAATTTTCATCAACAAATTAAATCTCAACCAAGACAGATGATTGTTTAATCTAAAAAGATGCATTGTCTATCTAAAAAGACATATTTTTAATAAACACTTAAATTTTCCACAAAAAAGATCGTTTTGAGCAAATAGTGGAATTTTTAACAAAATAATTTTTAAATATTTAAAAAAAAATTTTTTTAATTTTCTACCATAGGGGAATCGAATTGCTGAAATTAATGCAAAAAACAAAACCCATTCAAAAACTGATACCATAAGATATTCTGAGTGAAATGTCTAACTATTTGAATTTTAGCGTAAATATATATTCATATCACTTGCTGAAATATAATGGTGTATTTTTTATTTACCTTAACTAATGCATTATACAAATGAAATATTAATCTAGTTAACCTTATATAAATCCTTGTAATAGTAAAAGATAATTTAAAAGTACTGAAAATAGTGGACGAGGAGAACAAAGCAAAGTAAAATGAGAAATTTGGTGTGCAAAATTTATGAAGCGTTTGTTGAAAACGAGTTAGGCGGAAATCAGTTTATTGCGCTCACATGAGTGGACTCACAACGTGTTCATTTTTTCAGATCAAAGTATTTTATGGAAAAAAGGTAGATGGTGCGAAAACTAGGGAAGGAAGTGTGAGGAAATATGAAACCGCTATGAATTTTCCGTTGTCATTTTGTATTCGGCAATAACTGCATGTATAAGCTGCATTTTTAAACAAATAATTGTATTTTTTTTGAGGAAGTTGAATTTAAAAAAAAGAAAAATCCTCAATTGAAAAGGATGAATCTTCTGTCCGTTTAGACGTATTTTCAACAAAACAGTTGAATTTATAGCCAAAAAAGATAACTTTTTAATAAAATACTTAAATTTTTAACAAAATAATTCAATTTTTAACAAAATAGTTGAATTTTTAACAAAATACTGGAATTTTCTACATGCAAAGATAATTTTAAACCAAATAGTCGAATTTTCAAACAAAAAATTTTCACCAAAAGAAATTGAATTTTCAACACAAAAAGTTGCATTAAAAAAAGATAAACTCTCAAGGAAGAATATAATAGTTGATATTTCGAAAACAAGAATTAATTTTTAATAAAATAATTTAAGTCACAACAAAATAGTTTAATTTTTAAGCAAATATTTAGGTAAACGGTGCAGAATATTCTTCTCTATCAAAATATAGTAATAACTTTTTCTTTCACCAAATGAAAAAAAAAAGTTTTCCTAATTGTTGAATTTTCGAGCTAGAAGACAAAATTTCTGTAAAGCAGTTAAGTTTTAAAGAAGCAGAATAATTTCCAATCCAAAAAATGCGTTTTTAACCACAAAAGCAGCAATTTCAACTAACAAGATCAGTTTTCTGAAGAAAAAGACAAGTTTTCAACTAAACAGCAACAATTTTCAACAAAAAATGGAAAATTTATATTTGCAGAATTAATTTAAAAAAAACGGATTTTCAACAAAATAGATAAATTATCAATGAAAGGTATGAATTTTCAACCAAAAATAAGTTTTTGATAAAGTGCTTCCAATTTTTCTCAAGTAAATGAATTTTTAACATCAAAACATCAATTTTCAACCAACATTGTAATAGTTAAATTTTCAGTATTAAAAATTAATTTTCAATTAAAAAATGAGAAGTAGTTAAACTTAAGTCAATGAGGTATATTTTTGAGTGAATTTTCAACTAAAATAATTAATGTTCAACTTGAATAAATAATATGCAACAAAGAAAACCGAGTTTTTAGCATAGCAATGATACTTTGAATCAAAAAAGCCCAATTTTCCACGAAGCAGTTGAATTTTCAACCCAGAAGTACTAATATCTCTACGAAAAAATAAATTTTTTTAAAAAATTGTTAAATTTCAAACAAAAGGATCAATTTCAACTAAAATTATGAATATTAAAAAAAGGTATTGAACTTTAAACTCAAAAGGTCAATTTTCCAAATATAAAGACGAATTTTCAACAAAGAAAGATTTTTCTTTTAAGAAATAAAAAAAAAGTTAATCCAATCTGTTGAACTTTCAAGCTAAAAGACGAATTTGTTGTAAAATATTTAAAATCTCAACAATATGGTTGATTTTTAGTCAGTAAGTTACAGTTTTAACTTAAAGAGGAGACATTTCAATTAAAAAAATGGCTTTCCACAAAAAAAAAATAATAGTTAAGTTTTCAGGTAGCAAAACTAATTTTAAAACCAAATAAATAGTTTAAAACAAAGAATTTAAACTCACAACCAAAAAAAAAATTATCAACTAAAAAAGTTAAATTCTCAACGAATAATGTAATAGTAGATATTACAAACAAACAATATTTGAATTTGAAATAAAAACGGTTGAATTCAACAAAGAAAGACGAATTTCAACAAAATAGTTCAATTATCAACCAAATTAAAAAATAAGTTAATTTGCCACCAAAATAGTGGAATTTTCTACCAAATAATAAATTTTTCAACTGCATAATAAAATTTGCAACCAAAAATTAAATCTTTAGGAGCTAGAAACTGAAAAATAAAGCAATAGAAATGCAATGCAAACTTAAATTTTAAAAATCCCTAACTTTTCCCTCGCCAATCTTTCATTTTCCCTGGCCGATAATATTCAAAGATCAGAACTGTAATCTTGCAAGGTTTTTACCATAGAATCATTTATTAGAGTATTAGAACAATTTTAAAATTATTAATTATTATCGCTGACAGTTATTAACAGCGCCTCTTTTAGAAATTCCCTGACTTTTGCCAAATTTGTTTTTAAAATCTCTGACTTTTTGTTTATTTTCAGATTTTCCGTGGCCTATGGCCACTCTGCTTTAATCTTTAGAATAATACTTTGCTATAAACTTTTCGCTTCAAAGATTTTAGTTAAAGTAAAATTACTATTAAGCTACACCTCATAGAAATAATGACTTGCAATTAGAACTAAGATATGATCGAAAGGGTTTGAAAAACACGGAAAAATTTATACCTAAAAAAGTCACAAACTAGTAGCTAGGTCTCGGATATGAGAAAAATTTATTGGACATTGATGTACTTTCGTAAATAATCTGCGAATTTTATGAAAGAGTTGACGAACCACATTTTTTTCGGAAATAATTACAAAAATATTTTGAGTGATTGGGAAAAGGTTCAAAAAGCACTCACGAATTTGCCCGGCAACTCTAGAAACTAGTACGTTGTTTCGTCTTTACGTGGCCTGCACACACTCTCACGCACACGCTCGGTACGTATGCGCACGCGTATTTGTGGTTGAGTTTGTCGGATGAGTGGCTAGAAGTTTTGTTATAACTACATTATTTAGCCTGGATGGCTGAGTGTGTTTACGCACTAATGGTTTATGTTTAGAAACTGTGGAGTTCGAAGGTTCAAATCCTCAGAGTTATGCGAATTTATAAATAAATATAAATTAAATTGCACAAATAAACTTTTTCCCTTTTTATATTTAAGCACACAATTTTCAGGAACTGTTCGTAGGATATTCGAACTGTTCGTAAAAAAGTTCCAAATTTATCCATACATTTTTCATAGAAATAAAGATTGAATGTTCGGTTTCTTATCCCGTATCCGAAACCTAGCTACAAGTTCGTGACTTTTTTATGGATAAATTTTTTCCGTTAATAAGGGTCTCGTGAACTATATAAGCACTTAGCTTTAATAACCACAAAACCTGGTGCAAGGCATTAGTGCACCTGATGACTCCTTGATATTCGGTACGTGAACTTCCATACAGGCATTGGGGATTTGTGGATTAGGTCGAGCCCGTTTCAATTCCGCGGACCCGACTCACGCGATAACACCACCGAGAAAATTACGACTCTTGAAATTGAAAGCTCTCTCGGGTCTCAATGCAATTTTTCACACACGAATGGGCTTTTGCTATTATTAGATTTTAATAGTCAGAAGAAAAGGGACTTTTTATTGAATTTAACAATATTTTCTACTTGACAATGTAAATTCAATTCAATTAAAAATACCGCTTCGAAGTACTACGGATGCATTCATTATATGTATTAAATAAATTTGCTTTCACATTATAGAGGGAAGTTTTTCTCTAACAAAAGAAAAAAGTGAATACGTAAAATATTTTTCAAGCATATGTTTTTGTTATATCGAAAATCCTTTTTTCAGATAATTAGAGAGACGATCAAAAAGTCAATCGATATGTTCTGTCACAATTAAAAAAAATTTAATTTATGATAGTGTTATTTTTCAAGTTAGAATAAAAGCTTTTTTCATAGAAACAATGTAACATTTTCGTTAATCTTTTCAAGTCGGTATATTGATTAATCAATAATGGTCATCGAAAGTTCAAGGTACATTATTTTTTTAGCAAATTTAAAAACGATATTGGTAGATTATGGCAAGTCACGAAATGTTTTATCTTTTTGGCAATCGCTGCGTCTCGAAGATGCTAATAAATATATCACATACATTACTGTTGTATTTCTAATATTGAACAGCTTTTCTTCTATCAACAAGATACAAAAACATTGTTTAAATTGATAAATCGGTATTGTGGGATCATAACAGGTAATGGAAGGATCGTCAGTAGGTCACTCGGCATGTCTGAACGACGGGAACGGATGTCAAATGCAGTACTATATTATTCCTAATGCGAACAAAGGATTCCTCATATAAACAGAATACACAAATTTTTTTGAAACTTCATACATGTGACTCGTAGATCCTATGACGTATCGAAGATGCAAACAAATATACTAGAAATACACTACCGTCGGAAATTATGAGATCGATTGACGCAAGCACTATTAAAAATCACTGCTGGCTTTGAACCACGA
>JAAAKG020200332.1:0-23627 GCA_010014905.2 Druon quercuslanigerum | reverse complement strand
TAATCAGCGCATCAAAATACGTAAGTATACGTAGTTTCAAGAAAATCGTCGGTGGGTGCTATTCGGAAGTCCACCCAGAATATTTTTATTCGCGTACAGATTTGAACTTTTTGCGGTTTTGAAAATGATTTTTTATTTGAATATTTTCAGCTTTAAATTGATGATAAAGCAACAAAATACATAAATAATAATTTATGTCGGACCGACAAACAACCATCGACTTTTAAAATTAATTTTAACTTAACATTTCATATTTTTTAACAAGTCATGCTGGAAATTTTTCAGCCGACTTGAATTTTTATTTAAAAAATAAAAAGGACATAATAATATTTTTTAAAATATATATGATGAGATATAAAACAATTTTTAAAAGATGTAGAATTTAATTCAGTTTTTATACGTTATGAAGTTAAAAGAATATTTCCTGAGGAAGGATATAATCAACTTCAATGGTCGAAAGCTCAAAAAAAGTATTGTTTCTCTTTTAAAAAAAAGTTTTAACATTGTGTTTATATTTACGTCAATCAATTCAATTCGCTTCAATAATATTGAATTCTCATTAATACAGTTAAAATCATTCAAGTTTAGTATAAATTTACCTTGAATTTAGCCGCTTTCACTTATAAATATTAATTATTAAGTTCAATGTATCTTAAATCTCGCCTTGAATAGAATGTCGCTATAATTTAATTTTATAATTTTTAATTATCTCTCTTAATTCTTTAATTCTCTTGCATTCACCTGGAATTTTCTTGAATTTACCTCTAATTATGTTTCTTCTTACTTCGGGTCATCTATTTTTCTGTGTATTGATCTACGATCTATATATAAAACATTATGCAATAAAAAGTAAAGTGGAGATATTACACTGTATTATATCTATTAATCTGTAGAAAATTTATTCAGTTATTTATAGTTTATTTATTTAATGAATTCAATTTATTTGAGTTTATTTAGTTTTTTTCAGCTTATCATCAGTGGATTAGATTTAATTCCATCGTATCGAAATAATAAAGGTGACTATATAGTGTAGAGTGGTCCATATATAGGTAATTATATATAGTATATCTTGTTTCTATAATGAGACCCATACTGATGATTTGAAACGTATTTTTCTCAAATAAGTCTTTTTGTTTAATTGTATTTCTCAAGATGACTTTGTTATAGATTATGTTTCTAAAAATCATTCTAAAAAATTTAAATGCGACGTTCCGCAAGAGGAATCATTTTAGGTCCAAAATGAACTGTATAGGTTTAAAAAATAAGGCATTGGGACATTTTTGAAGTTGGAACTTCGAAAACCCTACATCAAATAAAAAAGGCATTTATAGTTGGCAAATGTCATTAACGAATATGCTATATTTTTTCTTCAAACTTAAAGCTAACTCAGTGTTGGTTACTTTCGGGATATAAGTATAATGTCACCCATTAAAAACCCAGCTCTTCTGAAATACGATCGATAAAGTGGGACCCTAGTTTCCTGAATCTCACAAATTTTTATTGCTATTGTGCCTTGAAATGTCTATTGGAATAAAGTATTATACCCTATATTAACAGTTAAAAATTCTGGGAAAAATTTCGTTGCACCTAATTTAATGATAGGGCTCTATCTCGCTCGAGGTTGGGGTACGAAACTGTCGTCTATTGTTTTTGTCGCAAAACTAAAAACAATTGACAGCAGCTGATGTTTCGTACAAACTAATTTTGGTTGCAGGGAAATGGTACTTTGATATTATTACTATTATATTCACACTTTATTTTTTCTATGTGTTTCAGGAAATATTTCCCTCAACATTGAAATGTTTAGTTTTTCTGGTGAAAAGCAAGGAAGCTGGTTATTGTCTGGTGTAAAGCAAGCAAAATGATTATTGAGCGAATTATTCTGCCCAGCATCTCGATATCGATATCTCGTTATGAGTTAAAGTAATTTTCGGAAGATTAGTTACGCGTGAGACGTGGTAGTGGAGAGGGGTGGGTTAAGGGAGGTTGATTGTGCGAGTATAGAGGTTAGGGCACGAGGGAACTGACATATGCAAAGTTAACCTCCATTAAATGAGTTAACTCGTCGATGTACAGCGTGCTCGGATGCGCTTAACCAAAATACATTACGCTAAACTACGCTAATCGATCTATCACTAACGCGTATTGAACAAAGAGGAAACCGTCGAAATGCCTCAACAGCAAGTTCATTCCGCGTATAATACGTCACACATCTTAGTTCTCTTCGGTTCTGTTCTTCGAACGCACAGAAGCGACAAAGGAGCGTCAATGGATTTTATTAAGATTCCAATTAGGGAAGTATAAATGTATATAAATTTATATAATATATATCTAACTGAATAAATGGTTGACCAGCACTTGTAACTTGAGAGCCGTAATTCTGTTATCCCGCATTATTGCGCCTATTATGAGAAGGGCGTGCTTATTAAATTGTGTCATCCAAGAATAAGGGCCAACACACTAGCTGCATCCAATTTAAAGCCGCTTAATTAATTTCCTCCAATTCATCCTCAGACCGTAATAATTATTACAGAACCGGGCTGCTGGACAATGAAGGATGATGTTAACATAATATTGTCCCTAATTAAATCTGTTAAAATCTGCTCTAGTCTGAATTCGCTGAGAAAATCAAGTAATAATCACTATTGAATGATAGCAAGGGCCATAAAAAATGCCAGGAAGAATGTTCTCCCTGGACAATATATTTTAAACCAAAACATGGAGGAAACCAATACGAGGTAGATGGAAAATTTGTAAAGTTATAATATTGATATGGTCGGGAAAATATTACGTACACTCAAAGAAAAGTTCTAGTTAAAGTTACTAGACACATCTGGTTAAAAAATTGCTAGTTATTTTAATCCAAAATTATGGTTAGTGTGACTAGAAAATTCTAGGTAATGACCTCTAGGTAATTTTTTCTAGTTAAAACTATTCTGGTTAATATTTCTGGTAACATAAGTGTCGCGATCTTGTGTGAATTTCAAGAAATATGTCCTTTGTCTCATGTCATTTTGCTGGATGTGTCAATTGACGCTTTTACGTAAATTTCAAATTCTCGAACAATGGCGATTTGTTAATTTTATTTTAAGTTATATAAGTATAAATAATTATAGTGAAGCGTGAATTTAATCGTGCTAAAAAAAAGAAATTGCGCATTATCTGTCTAAAACACCAATGCTACAGGAATACTTCTGAACCAATTACATATTTTTTGGGTGTCTTTAAACAATATTCTCGAAAATATTAATATTGTAGATAATAACTAAATAAAGCGAATGTTCGAGAATTTTGGTACTGGCCAATTGATCTACATGCATATTATGTAAAATCACGAACAAAATAGTCTTAACGAATTGTTTCAGAAACAGAACGCATTAACTATATGCTACCTTTGCTTCAAGCGTTGTATCAATCGCCATTTATTAATACATATATTCACATATAGATTGTAAAGAGACAAAATTTTAGCGAAGCTGAACATAGTTGCTCCACGTTGTTGCCGGAAACTTTTGTTAGATTATTTTATTTGGAAAAATGTAACATGTGGTCGATGCAATTTCAGAGGGGGCTAGAAAAATTCCTTGAAGGTAGACGAGTATCGAAATTCAATAGTCGAAAATCGATGTCTGCCAGAACATCTGGTTAAGTTTACCAGAATATCTGGTGATGTTGACCAAAACGTTGTATTCTTAAGCTACCAGAACACTATCTAGTAAATATTTCTGGGTAGCCTTACCAGAACTTCTGGTTACATTTACCCGAATTTCTGGTAACATTAACCAGAAAACTGTCAACCCGAAATTCCTGATACTCTTAACTGGAAATTATAGTAAGGGCAGATTTAACACTATTATACACTGAGAGACTATAAGTTAGAATAAATGATCAAAATGAATGATAGTTTAGTATAATATCGTTTTAAAATAGGGAAAACAGGGTTTGCGTCTAAAAAATTAATATAGTGGGTTTCGGCCGTCAAAACTAATATTTTTGTTCGAACAAATGGAAAGGATGTTGCATTAACTCTTATAAAACTTGCGAGAATTTAAGATTTACTATATCAAAGTTGACAAGCGAAGTTAAAACGATAGTATTACATTTTATTCGAAAGAGCGAAAACATCTTTTGAAGTTGCCATACAAAGCATATGAAAATTTTAAACGACTATATGAAAAATAACTCACTCAACCAAAAGATTCAGTCTTAAGAAGGAGGAACTAAATACACAAATCAAATACAAGTAAATACGGACACACGCGCACAATTATTATTTTTATTATTATATACTTAATTTATTCACTACATACATAATCGCACGCTTAATCGTTATGAAAAATCGGAACGGCTGTGGCGAGATTCTAACCTAACTTACCTAAAGCACTAACACATTCCCTAAAAAATAAAACCCACGGGTAACTTACATTTTGGAATATTTGGCAAAAATCTCGGCAAACCGTCGTCGCTTGAAAACACAGGGCAGTATGTTAAATATCTGGGCCCTTTTTCATCAGTGATTTGTTGCTTCAGACTTTTTGTTAATACATAGATTAAACATTTTATCACGTTCAATGATTAAATTGATTTTTTATAAAACAGATTTTTTTTAAAGGAATTGATAATATTCTTTCATGAATAACATTCCCTAATTTGATATCTCAGTAACTCAGTATAATAAACCTGAGTGTAGTTAGATAAATATTTTATAAATTGTACTCATTGAATTAAATCTCATTACCTTAGTGCATAAATTTCGTAAGAAAGAATTCCTAATATTTTAAATATCATATTATGAATATAGTATGAATGGAAAATAGAAAGAGTTAACTTTATATTAAAATGCTGTGAAACATAACCTTTCGGGTCGATCGCAAAAGGCGAAAACAAACGAGGAGCATTCTCAAACGAAACTGTATGAAAAATCAAGAATAATGATTTTATATTTTGCTAAGCGTTTGAGGTTTTTGTCAACTTCATATTGTCAATATCAATTTCTAAAATACGTTTTCGAGATTATGATATTTACTATTTTTCTTATTCATATTATTTTTCAAAAACTCAGTGAAAGAATATCATTTTTTCATAGCGTTAATTCTTAAAATAGAGATTCATAATATTTCGTATTTAAAATACTATTTTTTCGTCTGCGTGTTTGAAATACTCATATGATAATATTAAACTTTGGTATTGTAATACGAATAAGTGCGATAAAACCACGGTTTGCCCTATTTTGAAACGACATTATACTAAATTCTAATTAAATTTTTTTCATTTATTCTAACAAAAGGTCTCTCAATGTAGTTGAGTTAAACAGAATTCTGGTTGATTCAATCAGAATTTTTTTAGGTGTACCAAAATAAAGCTAGAACATTAATTTTAAAGATAACAATGCCAATAAATTAATTATATTAGCCACTTATCCTATATTTTATACTTTTTTAATATGTTGCAATTTTACTCAGATCGTATTCTTCTCGAATGAAGTGAATATTCACATGATAAGCCTTTCCAATTAGTTGTCAAAAGACGTTGTGTATAACTACATGAACGACTAATCCAAAAACATTTTTTCATGTATACATTGCTTATTTTTAATATGTTATAAACATTGTAGACACTCTTAACTCTGTCAAATTTAACATGCTAACATGAAAAAAGCATGAAATTCTTTATTTATTAAAATTTTTTTGGTTGATTGTAGCGCATACCCATGAGTGCTGACCCGAAAAATAAATCAAAAAATGAGTTTTACTTTTGTATGAACTATTGCCAAAAAACAATTTCAGTAAATCGATCAGATATGCCGATATAATTTAAAGGAACAAGTTTTAAGTAAAAGTGGTTAAAACTGTTAACTTATATTCTTTTTCATTTTTTATGTGATCATAAAAAAGTGTGTATTGTCTAGAAAAAAATAAATCTTAAAGGATTTTACACACATTTTCGCAAAAATGTTGAAAATAACGTGAGACAGGAAAAAGTATCCAGACACTTTTCTAGCACTTTCTTAGAGAAACAATTTTTTTATACTTTTTTCTTGTCTTGTATAGTTTAGCAAAAAACGTGAATATGCGTTTATTAATCCATAACATTTCTTCTTCTCTTTAAATCGCGGATACAAGGCAGACTATCATAAAATATACTCTTTACATTTGGATGAATCTAGAAAAAAAATCAAAAGAAAAAAAACGCTTTCAATATTTTCGGAGAAATCGTCGTATGAGCTTGCACTGCCTGCCCGATTTGAAATGAATTCGGCCTACTAATCATTAACCTATTTCATTTTAATTAAATAATTCAGTAAGAATTTAAACTTTGTCCTTAATTTTATAAAATATTGTATACATTTCTCAATCTTGAGGGAGTAAATCCGTTACTTCTGTCTTCTAGAATGTCTTAACTCCTTAATTAAAAAAAAATAGCAAACCACATTAAATTAAGGACTAGTACGCGTTGACGTTATAAAAACTCTAAGAGGGTGAAAATGAGAATTATATGGTTAAATTTAAAGTTCCCCGTGAAACTACTTCCATAGTCAACGAGAGAACACACGACAACATGCCTAATGCGATGGAATCGAGTGGCGTAAAGAGTCGAGTGCATTGGAGAGCTCATCGAATGGGGTGCTTTTCCCCTCCCTGGGCGAGAGTCCGGAAGTGAATCGGAATCCGAATGCTCTGCAATACTCTCCGGGTGGCTCAGTATCACCCTGTACCCTATTTCTACAGAGTTTACTGATACATATATGTACACTACATATGTATATGTGTATACTATATATATTTACGCAATCTATATAACCCCTCCGACAAGTTCCGTGCTCTTGGAGCTTTTGATACGAGACGAGCGATTTTATATAGTCAGGACAGCAAAAAGACCTTCCCACTTGGTTTAGTCGCGCTTGGTGGCCCTTCATTCCGCTTCCGGATCTTAATTCGCCATGCATTTATGGCCCTAATGTCCCTTCACTGGTACGGGTTCTATAAAAGCCGAAACTCTGCGTCACGTCCGGATATAAAACGATTAAGAGCGACTATTATTGATTATTGTGCCCAAATAGAATCTAGATTTGATATTTGGGAAACTGAGTGACTGGTTTGATATTATGCAAGATGTTAGGCAAGGATGAGTTATGTCTTCATGGTTATTTATTATATTCCTGGACAATTATCTAAGAATGGTCCTCTTTGACAAATAAGTTACAAATCACGGGACAGTGAGGGTACGTGGATTAGAGTTCTTATATGACAAGATTGTCATGAAGAGTTAGTCGAAGACTTAGAAAGAATGTTTAACAAACTGAATGCAAGTATGAGGAACATGGGCCTTCAGATTAACGTAAATAAAATAAAAATTATGGCGTTTGTAGTAAATACCAGAAAACAATATGCAATATTGTTCTGAATGATAAGAAAATAGGAAATGTTGATAAGTACATATATTTCGGTGGTCTGTTAACTAATTACGGAAAGATCGATGTAGATATATGGAGAGATAGATAGGTATATAAATGAGGATAAGAACGTTATCGGCAGAGCGGGATCTATTGTCAGAAGTAGAAATATGTTATGTAAAGCTAAAATGCAGATATAGGTGAGACACTATTTGAAAGGTATATGAAAGAAATTTGTGAAGATGGTTTGGACATGTTGAGAGAATGAAAGATGAACGACTGACGAAATAAGCATATCGTGCTGCAGTAAATGCCAGCGTACTCAGAGGACGTTAAGGAAGCTAAAACAGTATGTTAGAACAGAAAACTGTGGCGACAAATAGTTTGTAAGAAATGCATGAAGAAGAGTGTCAGCGGATTATACGACTTGAAACAAAAGACCTTGGATAGTAAGAGGCCCGAGTGGAGAACTTCACATGATGACTTTATGAAGCTCTTAGCCTGGGATGAACTCTAAAAAGTTTGATCAGCGACCGGGAATTAGAGATCAATTTAAAAAATATATACCCGCATTCCTATTACTCCCTTCCTCATGGATTGAGTCACACTTACCCCGAAAGGGATATGGCTATATATGTTGGAACTCCAAGAGTATAATCACCTTTCTCAGGGTTGTGATACGTGGCCATAGATGTGGTCAAAACAATTTTTTGCCTAACTTTTCTTATGCAACATATTTTTTTCAAGATTTTAGTAAGTAGTACTATCCACATAATAGAATAGATTTATTTAATATAAAGTAAAATTAAAATTGTTCAATAATAGCGATGTTATAAGCAAAGTCACATTTACCTCAGCGTTTGGCGCTGCCCCTCCTTACTCTATATATTATATATTATTATATTATTTAGTAATTATAAAATAAGTGCACATGACCCTTCAAAGTAGTAGTACTTAAATAGGTAAATGTATCCATTATCTCGATTGTCCCTCACCCTGAAAACATTTCTACTTGTGCCAAATACGTAAAAAAAATCCTCCGTTTGTGACACGAAATGCATAATTGTTTACTTCATTTGTCGGACTATGGGCGACGGTACTAGGACTGTAAGCATTCTTGAAAGCAATCGGAAGTGGGAAGTGGGAAGTGGGGCACTGGTCAACTTTAGATGTGTTTGGCGCGAAAAGCGGTTTTTTGAAGTTCCAAGTTCGAAAATGTCCCGTTCACTCGTTTTTGACCTAACGAGTTCGCCTTGAAGTTAATATTCCTGGAATTTATTTAGCTATATTAAGCTGTACGTAACTTCATACCGAGCATAAAGTCCCTTTTCATCAGGGCGGCCGCCAATAATCAATAATAGAACTTCAAAGATATTTGAAATTTTAATAATTCCACCCATTTTATTGTTTGATTATTCAGTTATATATAATACTTGAAATAAACCATTTTTAATATTGAGCGCTTTCAAGTTAAAATTGCTCCATTGAAACTTCTCAAAAACATTGAATCAGCTACTGAACAACCACTATCTGATCAAATAAAGTATATCTTCGAAAACTATTGAAATGGAAAGAAACCTTGTTTTCTTCTTATTATTACGATCCTGGGTCCTATTGTGTGCACCCCTATGGTGCACACAAGCAGTCACGTGGAAGCAGAAGGAAACGGGTTAGTTGTTGGCCCAACTCGTTTGCTTTTTGGTTCACCGAATGGATGGTGGCCTGCAGTTTATTTCACGTTTATCTATTTATATTTGATTTATTCGAATAGCGCCTCCATTAAATCCACCTGTCACGCTTTTCAGTATAATATGGAAACGGATTGTCTCTTTCTGTGATCTTTTTCAAACTTTTCATTTCTGGCCGGATTTAGTATGAAGATCATGTTACATGTGGACAAGCCGAAAAAGTGCAATTATTATTTGAAACAGCAGAGAAATATTCACCCCCTGTCTTTCCTCATCTAAATCTCCTCCTTCTCTCTTAACACTTAATCTATATTATATCCCATCATCTCCTTTTCTCCTAATCTCTTAATCTTCTACATTGCATATCACTAACCTTTTTCGCAATATTACCTTATAGTTTTTATTATCTATTACTCATCACCAAATCTTCTATTATACTCTGTATTACTAGCCCTCTTCCCCTCGCCTTCTCTTTTCTTGTACTCAATATCGCTTACCCGTGTCCTTATCTTCCCATGTTGACACCTCTCACTCTCACCAAATATTTCCCTGCACCACTCGCCAAATTTCCTACCCCTGTATGAACAATACCTGTTACCCCTTCCCCCCTATTATTCTATACCCCAAATCTCATAACATGCATTTATTCCCAACACTCTTCCCTCAACCCAACTATCCGAGTATCTTTTATGTTTCTGACCTTTGGCCTCTCTCCTATTCGCTCCTCCACATATCGCCCTTAACCTCACCATGGTACCATACGCATTTCCCCCTCTTCCCAATAACAACACTCAGTCGCTTAGCCGGGGGGAAGGATGGAGGGGCTCTGGCAGCTCTATTATTTTCCATAATAGCTTAAATTGTATACAGTGTAGCATAATAAACTGGTGTTTCTTCTTTATGTTACCTGCGAAAATGAAGGCTATAAAGCTTTAGATTTCTACATTTAAAATTAAGTAAATTCAAAGACCAACGCCATAAAACAAGACTTTAGTACGCCAGAGATTGAATTATAAGTGTAGCACGTATTTGAGCTAGAATTTCTCACAAGAAAAAAAGCCTTTTTTGTAAATTTTATTCCGAATCTTCAATTTCAGGTGAATCAAATTGAAAATCAACAGTTATCTTCATAATTAGCCATATAATACGAATAAGAACTTATTTTTTAAATATCACCACCATAAGTCTGTTTTACAGGGACCCGAAAAACTCCATAGTGAAAAATTAGTTTTTGCGAGTTTCTGACGCTAAACATAATTTTGTTGCGTTTAAAAAAATTTTAATTGTTTATAATACACAAAACAGAACTTTATACTGATAACTAAAAGTTGGCATGAATTGTTTAACTTAATAAGTCACGATTTTTCCGAATTTTTCGACTTATTTTCAACTTTTTAATTAGAGAGGGGCAACAGTCAATTAAAGTTATCAAAAATAATTGTTTAAACAATATATTATTATTTATAATAATATCCTCAGAATAATTCTAGAAATTTGCACTTTTTAAATAGATTTTTCCACTTTTTGTTGAATGTTTACTTAAGAGTGAGATTATAATTAATTCAAGTTAACAAACATAATTGTTCACATAATTTCTTATTATTTGAATAGTATTCTATTTTAATAATATTCTCTTTGAATAATGTTAGAAATTTTGGGTTTGTCTTGAATATTCAAATTTTTGTTCACTTTTCGCTTAGAGTGATTTAATGATTAGTGTAATTTTACAAAGTAATATTATTTATGACCAATGTATGACCAGTTGTCCTATAGCAATGCTTGATAGTTGCTGCTTTTTCTGACATTTTCCAGATCTTGTCAACTTTGCACTTTGTAAGCTAATAAATAACTAATGTGCGTTTCCAAACATAATTTTTTAAATAGTTTATTATTGATTATAACTATCTTCTCTTTGACAATTAGAATTTAATTTACAATTTAATTTACAAAAGAAAGTGTAACATGTGTACATAACTTCATACCGCCCTTATCGATGGGTACTACGAAGAATAGGCTATCTTTTCGTTACCGTTAAGAATTAGGCTAACATTATTTAGCTATGTTTCTAGAAGAAATAAATAACCTATTGTTTTTCGAAACATTTCCTACGAAATTAAAACTCCAGTGCTTTGTATTACAGTTTGTGATGTAATTTAGGTTCCTATAACTTTTAAAACAAGAAATTTAAAAAGATTTTTATTTCTTTTTGAATGTGAGGTTAGCAAACAAACAGTAAATTCATAATAAAATAAATTTAAAGACAACATTTCAGATGAGGGAGATGGGCCAAACAGAAATCAACCATGATTTACGTGAAAAACGAACGTGGAGGAATAAGCGCTTCACAATTATGATTAAAATTAGGAGGAAGTCACCATCAGATGCTCACATAATCCATACAATCAAATCCCCAATCAATAAGCAAGATAAAGCCTTAAGTGAAGTTATTCCGGTTAGGAAGACATGGATGAAGAGATCAGCTCACACCATAGTTAGTTCGGGAGCTGGGTACTTTCCCGTATGCAATAAGATGTCCAAGGGATGTTAAGGGTTATTCTTATGTGTTTTGAGCCGCTGAATTCGAATATGTCGGTCGCTTTCCCGAAAAAAATGGTAAGTTTTGTTTAAAGCGGCTCATTTTAAGAAGAAAATATCACTAGAAATTTTTTGTTACTTGCCTGCTTCAGAAGTTATGGTTTTTTGAAGGACGAAAATTTAACGTTTTTTGTCAACTTTCGATGTTAATAACTTTTGACTTAATGAATATTTCTTGAAAATTAAGAAACGTACATGTTCCTTCAGAATTACCCTACTTTTACTATTTACTACTATTACTATTACTACTACTTTTTGTTCTCATGCTAGATGCTTGGAATTTTTGCCAGGTTATAATTTTCTAGTAAAGTAGTTTGTAAATAGTTTAACATTTATAATAGTTTGTTACATCAATGCGTATTAAAATGTAATGTTAACTTATAATTTTTTTACATATTTACATCTGTACTAAATTTTAATAATTTAGTATTTTAATTACATATGTTCAAATACGGTTTATTTTGTATTTGATTGATTGCTATTATTAAATCTATTTTTACAAGTTTGTTTCTTTTGACAAGAACAAAATCTGCAACATTTTATTCTAGCCCTTACGCAAATACATGATTCGATATATTTTATTGATACTATACGTTTCAAGATTTTGTAGTATTGCCTTACATTTATTATCGTATTTTACACACAAAAAAACAATATTCTATACTCATTAATATTTTTTAATTTCGGCTTTAAATATCGACGTACTGTTATAGAATTCTATTATCATTATTCATCGTCAATATATATTGAAAAATTACTACCCGGCACAAATTTCAAGTCTAGCATGAAAACGAAAAACCATTAAGAACCTCCTCGGATCTGTGTTGGTCACGATGAGCGCTTTGTATTAAATACAGAATGCATCGCTTGTGTGAAAAATTTAATTGTTTTTTGTTGCGCTGTTTAATATCAATATCCTTAGAAAGAGACAATGAAGAACGAACACCCGCGAGCGCGAGATATGTCGGGCTCACAGCGCGCTCGGCCCTCAGCGAGCAAAAGTGACTTATGAGCACGGCAAAACAACAAATTGTCGACGGCGCGAAGTCGGGTTTTTAGATCGGGGACTCAACATTAACGCGTATCAGGCTGTGGGTTAATTCTTAAGGAACAAGTACGTTTTTTAATTTTTAGGAAATATTCATTAGTCTAAAGTTATTAACATCGAAAGTTGGCAAAACACGTTAAATTTTCGTCCTTCAAAAAATCATAATTTCTGAAATACGCGATTAACAAAAAAATTACGAGAGATCTTTTCTTCTTAAAATGAGCCATATTTTTAGAAAAAAATTTGTCCGAAAGGATAAAATAATTTGTTCATAATTTGTTTGAATAATTGCGATTCAAACAAAACGAACCATTTTTTCGGTAAAGCAACCGACATATTCGGATTCATCGGCTCGAAACACATAAGAATAACCCTTAACTTCTCTTGGATATCTTATTGCATACGGGAAGGTACCCAGCTTCCGGACTAAGTCACAAGAACATCGAGATCAGCTCTCACAATAATCTATAGACGAAATTAGCTCTAACAGTATCTATTGACGAGATCAGTTCTCACAGTAATCCACGCAAGGAGTGGAACAGCCACCCGCACAATCGTGAAAAAACAGTCACAGCGTCAACTTAAACTGCACGCACAAAACACGACCGCTCACGCCGATTGCTCAAGCACGTCTGACAAAGTTAACATTTTTAGAAAAAGCCGCATCTAGCATTAATATAGGAGAACATAATTATAAACAATAATAATTTGATTAAGTAATTATGTTTGTTGAATTTGATTAATTACGCAGGGTAAAAAAAAAGTTGTCTGCACGGGGCAAGTGGCTAGGCTACCCTTATGAATTTTAAGCCGCTGAATCCGAATCTGGCCTCAGTATTTCTCCTGCACGTCTTATTTTTTCCCTGAATGTAAAAAGTGTGAAAAACCGAGGGATTTCTGGTCACACAGGCCATACAAAAAATTTATCTGCGCCACACAAGTGACTAGGATAACCTTATGGATTTTGAGCCGCTTAATAATACCACTATACGCGAAAATAGACACACCGATGTTATATTCTTAAGTGCAATGACTTGTAGAGGCTTGATTTGTACACAAAAATTCTCTGCTGTGCCTTCTGTTTCCCTTAGCTTGGGTTATTCTAGGGAAATTGAAGGTCTTTCTCCATTATTTAGATTTGTACGGGAAAAAATATTAAAAAATACCATATCCTTTTCAGATTTGCGTGCTAAATCTAAATTTTAATACCAAATTTTTCGGGCTTGTTCCATTTTCTATCTACATGCAAAATTTAAGGAAAAGTCTAGGGATTTTTTGAACACACAGGTCCAAAAAAAAAGGTGTCAAGTATACGGGACAAGTATTTGAATTCGTACGCAAAACTGTAAAGGATATGATGTTTTTGTTATTTTCTCCCATGTAAATCTATATCATCTGAGAAATACCTTTCATTTCCCTAAAATTACCCAAGCTAGGGGAAACAGAAGGCAGATAGAAAATTTCTGTGCACAAATTAAGTATCTACAAGTCATTGCACTTAAGAATATAACATCGGTGTGTCTATTTTCGCATATACTGGTATTATCAAAATAAAGTGCAAATTATTCCTATATTTACCCTTATTTTCTGTATCTAGGGGAACACTGAGACGTGTACGAGAAATTCTGAGGCCAGATTTGTATTCAGCGACTCAAAATTCATAAGGGTAGCCTAGTCACTTGTCTCGTGCAGACAAATTTTTTGTATGGCCTGCGTGACCAGAGAATCCCTAGGCTTTTGCCTTCTTTTTGAATCTAGGAGAAAACTGAGACGTTTATGAGAAATTCTGAGGCCAGATTCTGATTCAGCGGTTCAAACCCATAAGGGTAGCCTAGTCTCTTGTCTCGTGCAGACCACTTTTTTGTGAGCCTGTGTTATTAACTCGCTATAATTAAAAAGTTGATAATAAGTAAAAAATTTCAAAAAAAAACCGCAACTGCCTAGCATGAATAAATGAGAAGATAGTTAAAAAACAAGGATAATTTTTTAAACAATTATTTTTGTTCAATTTCAATAATTATTACCACATCCTAAGTGATAAGTAGACCAAAAGTTGAATATCTAAGGATAACATTGCAACTTTCGAACGTTATTTAAAGTGAATATTATCAAAAACAAAAATAAATTGTTTAAAAAATTATGTTAGTTAACTCTGTTAGTTAACCCTCGAAAAAATTCCTGGTTACGCCGCGCTTTACTCCCATCTTACCTTCAATAACCACGTCCCTCTCTCCGCATAAGGTTTTTACCTGCGAAACCCTAAAAATTGAGATCTCTTTGAATTTTTCTCAATATTGTTTAAAAAGCAATCTGCAAATAAAAAAAATGTACTTTGATCATAACGTTTGCTTAAATCGACCACCAAGTCTCGTCTATGTAACAGTGGAATCAATACGATCCTCCTCTCAGTTCGGTGCACCAATTGAGCTCGTTGAATCTGTGCCCCGAGCCACGCGGTTACGTATGCCTCACGACTACAGAGAGCTTTGTGTTTCTTCACACACACGCACACATACGCACACACACCATAAAACGTGTAAAGTCTCTACACTTGTACAGTGTATCCACAAGCTCTTGGTTCTTTCGTTCGTCGCTATTCCAATCCACTTGCAATCGATGAACGGGGTGAACTGCAGTGAGGAGAAAGAGAGATAGAAACTTGATATAGAGAGAAATAGATGACAAAGTAAGGGAGAGCAAAAGAGTGAACGAAAGAAAAAAGAGGTTTGAAGCGAAACAAAGAGGACCTATGAGAATAGAGCCACCAAACAAACACATCCGTGTTAATGGTAAATTGACGGATTAATTCAATCAATGCCATGTTTCGCACGAGACTTGCTTCACGGGATCCCGTATCGCTAATGTCTGCTGGAGTCTTTGACTTGTCCAGATTATATTTTGTCTCGGCTAAACAGAATTCTTTAAAAAACCTTAAATCTATGGTTTATTTTAATTTTTATAATTGTACAAATTCAAGTGATGGTATTTTTTTAATTCTATACTTTAAAATTGCAAAGAAAGAAAATCGACTTCAAATTGACACATCAAATTCTATTTCATGAATTTTGATTCAGACTGAACCAGGTTGGGGGCTTTTTTGTAAATTTTAACGATTTCAAAAAATTCAATTTCATTGCCTTTCATTTTGAGAGTATTCAATTTTCATCCATTTTAAATTTTAAATTGTTCACATCAATATCAGACTTTTTTGCGAATCCTCACGAATTTTGGAATATCTTGGGAAAACAGTCGCTTGAATACTTATATATTTGTCGTCAATATAAAATAAATTAATAATCCTTATATAACATTTGTGTCATGGAAAATTTTAAAACAAAAAGAATCTATTCTCTTACTACTATCGTTGTAATATCAGTGCTTTTTTTTTTAGTAAATCGTTCGCAAGGTTTAGCGTGCCTAGGGCGCGTGCCTTTTGTATATTGCGCTTCGCGCTCGATAATGTGTTTAATACGCGCTGCGCGCTCGGTCTTTGTACTTACTCTACATTTGTGCCCAGACCTTTTAAAATTAAAAGTCAACGCAGCGGAAACTGTCATTTGGTGATTGTGAATTCTCTTTTGTTAAAGCTCCATCGGCTTTAACGAAATACATTCTCATCGCATATCTCGTGCTTGGCACTCAATTTTGTCTACAGTGCGAACTTTTGTACATTGACTTCAGCTCTTATTATATGTATGAGCTGTACCTATATTATACTTATGTATGTGCCTCGGTCTAAGAATTCTAATTCAGATATTGTAAAATAAATCACAAATTTTATATTTCATGCTTACTTTAATATTGTTACTTTATTTTTAATTAGTTTTTATTCCCAGCTGCCTTAAAAAATGTATCGTTTTTATGAATTTGTATTATTTTAAATCATAATATGCGTTGGTTTTGGAAAATATGTATTTTTACAGTCCTCTTTTTATAAGTAAAAATAAGTGCGGATTCTAAAAAAACAGTTTTGTTGGTTAACATTTTATTGCAACTTGTACCGATTTTCTAAAAAATTAATTTAATTACTTTCAGTTTTATTTTGTACGATTTCAATAAAAATACGTATCCTATCAAAAAATACTGTGCGTTGTTTGGCCTAATATTAACATTTTTGAAAATGTTTTAACTCTAACTTTTTAAATTTTATCCAAAATAGCTGGCTAACGAATTTGACCTTGACTTTTCCACACTAAAAGAGTGTACCAAATGCCAATATAATAGATTAATTCTTTCAAAAGTATCGTGCTCACAGATAGAAATACATACAGAAGTACATGCATATAGGCGTAAGGGTGGGGGGAGGGTAAATTCTACACAAATCTCATACATTCTTTGATGAGAATGTAAAAAATGTCGCATTCTTTTTTTTAAAGGTCTTTCACAATTTGTGTTTCACGAAGAACTTGTATTTTTTCATCCCTAATGTGATTTTATGATTAAAAATTGACTTTTTCTCAAAATTCTTGAATTTAGAGCATTTGCGATATTATTTACTCAAATTAAAAAGAATACAGACATTCTGCTAACATTAGTTCAGTTCACCTTAAGGTAGAGGCTATAACAAAAATCAGATTTCTAAAAAAAATATTTTTTCTATCATTTTTAAAATTAAAATAATATCACTGATGATCTAATTTTAAAAAAACTATATAGTTTTAATGAATAAATTTTTTTAACTTACGAAAACACTTTTACTTTAAGAATGTTTTTTGTAATTTAATTTTTCAACTATTGCTTTTTACTAATTGTGGAAAAAAGGTTTAGTGTTGAAAAATTATGGTTATTTTTTTTAAAGAATATGTTTTCTACAACTTTATTGTTTCCAATTTTGAAAGTAAATTATTCCATGGCTGAAATCGTTAAAACATTTTTTTTTAGAAAACTTTTTTTAATCAAACAATTATATTTAGAGATTGTTTACTTGTTTTTTAAATTAAAATAAGTTGAGTTGTAGGAAATGTTTTGTCTGGAAAAATAAGTAATTAAAAAAAATTTCTTAAGAAACTGCAATAAGAAAAAAATAAATTACGAACAATTATTATGGTTTAAATAATTATTTGTTGTAAGTTTAAAACTTTTTCGTAAGCATACATTTTTTATTTCATAATAAATTACTGATAATATTATTTTAATTATTAAAATCATAAAAACTGTTTTTTTCAGAGACCTGATTTTCGGCACGATAACTACCTTAAATTCAAGTAGGCTTACATTTGAATTTGTTTGAATTCTATCTATGAGAAAAATTGATTATACCGCTTACGAAGTTACATTTTAAATTGTGGCGCAGCTATTTATAGATATTAAGCCTCACAATCTTTATGTTAATTTTTTAAATCCTTGATTATAAAGCTAGATATCTAGATTTTACGGCTTGATATCAATAGATTACTATCCCAAATTTCTAAGTCCAAGATCATAAACGGTATAATCCATTATTTGACGTGTTCAAAGCACAGAATAAAGCTGGACTAAGTTTTTTTTGCATTTCATTTATTCTTAATTTCGGTTCTTTTTCGCTAAAGAAAAATGCTGCGTTTTAAATTTGGTTTAAAATCCAAATAAAAATAAGCGCACAGATTTTTTCTATGTGTCATCTTTGAATTCTGATTTTCATTCTACTATTTATATCTATAATCATAAGTCACATTTATAAACTCAAAAATTAAATTAAGCATTGGAGAAAAATGTGTTTACATTAAAAAAATAGCGATTATACATAGTTATATATGGTTAAAATTGAGTTAAATATATTCTTAATATTTTGGAAAAAATATTTGTAAAACGTTGTAAAATAATAAAGTTATTAATTTCTTTTAAGTATTTGCACTTGTAATTACCCTAAAAACAATTTTCATATTTCTAGTGTAATAATCAATTAAAAATAAAAAATAACTTTCTTCATTTAGATTGCCCAGGCGGAAAAATTATACATAATGGGAAATATTTTATATAATTTTTTTTGTTTCATGCATTTCTTTGTATAAGATATGTCAAAATTATACATCCTTTTTTTACCTTGTATAAACCATATATAATTTTTCCGCCGCGCCGGGTTGATTTCTTGAATTTTCATTTTTTTTAAATGTATTTTTATATTCATTCCAGAATTTCTTTCACGACTAAAACAAAACATGATCGTACAAGTAGTAAAAGCCGGGTCTAGTCAGTCAAGCCGGCGCCTTTAAAGCATGTAAGTACACGTCGATGGAAATTACTTGAGAAAACGTAAGAGTCGGTTATCCGCGAAGTAAAATATATTCGCGAGATTGGGGGCAAATTCGTTTCGGATCGGGGTAACTTCGATCCAAAGTAGGCGGGCAAGCACTCCAACATTATACCGGTTCGGCATGTGGAGTCTGAGAGCACCAGGGAGGACCCGGGGGCTACAGGAAGGTGATAGAGAGAGCGAGAGAGAAAGAGGAAAACTCAGAGACATAGAAGGAGACAAACAGATCGGGGTAGTAGTCGAGGGATCGGATCCCGGTTTCGCCCCCAGGGCACCATTTCCAACAGAACCGCGTCGGGACGGGTCTGAATCCGCTATATTCCCTATATTCCAATTGCCTCCTATTTGATATGCGTCAATTTCGTCCAATATGTCGCGCCCTCTAGAAAACGATTCTGGCTCTGTGTTTTATGATTAAGAACAGAAAAACATAATTTTCAGGACAATCAAAACTTACTTTTTACAAACTATAGTAACGACAAATTAACATAATGACCAGTAATGAGTCACTGAAAATTAGTATTGAGCCAAGCTGCATACAAACTAATTCTAATTCAACCTTTACCATTTCATCTTCGACCAATAGATCTCTCACATTTTACCTTTGATCTTTGGCCTTTAACGTATGATGTCTGACCCTTAACTTTTTATCACTGACTAGTGACCTATGATCTGTCACCTTAGAACTCAGCTTTCTCATCTCTCCTTTTGTATTTGAGAGATCTCATTGTTTACCCTTCGATCTCTGACCTCTCACATTTGACCTTAGCTTCTTAACAATTAAAAAATACCACTTTTTATGTTTGACTCGTGACCTACCTCTTGCATTTTACCTCTGATCTCTCAGCTCTCTCATCTGACCTTTCATCTTTGAGCTTTGAAATCTGGCTATTCATCTTTGACCTCCATATTTTAACCTTTGAGTCGTGGTCTCTGATGTGTCATATATTACCTGTCCGCTTTTTACCTTCGATCCTTAACCTCTAGATCCTGACCTATGAGATCTGACCTTTCACCAGTTACTTTTAATTAGAGATAAATCAATTGAATATTGACAATAAATTATGAATCCTTTAGGGGGAAATCCCGTGTAGCGGGTCCAAAAAAAAGTTTTTTTTATTTTTGGCTCAAACGATAGCTTGTCATCCCAAAAACATACAGTGAAACCCCCAGAGCCGTACCTGTGTGCCTTATCCCCGAAACAGCGCACTGTCGGTAGGACAATTTTCACTATGTAAATCTTTAAACATGTTTTCCTCGGTTTCACATTTTTAAAAATTGCCCGACTGATAGCTCAAAAAGTATTTGACAGATTGAAAAACAAATTGTTTCAACAATTTATTTAAAACCAATTCAAGCAAATATTTGCGTAAAAATAGGATTTTTCAAATGACCAACGTTTTGTGAAATATTAATATTTTTCGAAATTTTTTTCGTTCACCGACTAACTAAGGATCTAAACTTTAAAAATCTGTTTGATTTGTTTATTTTAGACTCATGAGTGAGAAGCTAGAATTCGGGAAAATTGACTTATGGAATTTTGGACATGTCGGATATCCGCCCTTATTAATCAACATTTTATTGATACACCAGGCTGAAATACGTTTCTCTTATACTTCAATAGTACCTTAATAAACAAAAAAAGTTTTGGAAAGATTCTTTATTATTTTAGTCCCCCAAACAATCCCAAAAATACTTTAATTTGCAGACTGTTACACGGGATCTCCCTCTTAAAATTATGTGCATAAAAAGTTTATGAAAAAGAGATAAATGTTGAATTATCTGCAACTGAAGAGTACGATTTCACTTATCTAGGCCATATGGAGACTAGGTTCGAAAGTTCAATCGACGCACCACACAGCCATGAGTAATTAGGACCGGTGCAAATGAATTTAGTGATGACCATGCGACGTCCAATCAGCAGGACGCGCGCTTCTTTATTTATTCAATACCGAGCGGTGGGTATCCGAGTTTACAAATTTAATCTACTCACAAAAAAATGAATATGAACAATCTCGTAAATCCCGGCATTAATTTATGAGATTAAGTGTGTTACGCGTCTGCGATTTTGCATCCATTTTCACGAAGGGAGGAACGATGTATTTAGAATTTACCTAGAAATTTGAGATGTCGAGAAATAAAACAGGATTGTTCTAATTATGCCTTTTTTAAAATATTAGTACTTTTTTACTTTATATGTAATTTAAATTATTATCAAAAACTAATTAAAAAAATTTAAATCGCTCGATGTACAAGAGCCCCGCTGCATTGATCCATTCGAAAATATTAGACACTTTAGTATAAGTATAATTTGTATAAAAATATAGACTGCGTTCAAGTTTGTAAACTTCTGTAATCGACATTTATGGACTTTCGATAACTTTCGCGGGTTTGTTCCTGTGCTAAAATAAATTCCAGGCAGACGTAGATCTTTTTTTTTGTGGCATGAATAAGAAATCCTCAAATTCATAAAGGTGTCTAATTTTAATAATATCAAAGTTCACAGTATTTAATCTGTCCCCCTGCCTTTTCCCTTTTTTCCAAATTCTCCCTTTTACCCCTATTCTTAAAAAACTTTCCAAAAATTAAATTTAAAATTAAACTTTTTTTCTTAGAATCAAAGAAAGACAATTTGGATTTTTCTTAATTAAAACTAACTAAAAAGGTAACTGTCCTTTTAAAAAGAGTTTTGAGCTAAAGAAAGAATTTCATTTTTTAATTGATATTTTGCCTTTAAAATGAAGATATTACAGGTAAATAAAATTAATAGAAATATTTTTGCATAGTTTTGCTAATTGTTACATTAAATGTAACAATTGTCAAAGCAATATAAGAATGTCAACTTCAAATCAGAACTTGGTGAAATTTAAAGATCTTATCCTGAAATTTTTTTAATCGAAAATATATCATTAAAATTGTCTTATTTAGAAAATTTAAACCTTTAAACTTCAAAAATTTCTAAGCTATCAATTTTAAATGCAATTCTTTAAGTGCATAGAAAAAATTTTGTATTTAAAATTTTACAAACATAACTAACTTAAAATTTCAACAATATTTCACTGCACAAGAAAAGCTAAACGATTCTCAAAGTGAAACATTTACATTTTTTAAGATTACATTGTAATAGTAAAAATTTTGTTAATTTTTCAAGTCTATGAAAATAAGAATTATTATAGGATTTTAAAAATTTTCAAAAAGTACTGAACGAGAATTACAGGTTTTAAAACAGACTTTAATCATATTTTTCAGTTCCACACAAATTTAATGAGTTTTAAAATTTAAACAATTTTCAAAAACTATCAAAAGCAGATTTCACAGTTTGGCGAATTTAAGTCAGTTTTTAGTAGATGGTCATATTTTTCTTCAAAAACAGATACAAACAATTTTTTATTCTTAATTTTTTTACTTCTCAGGGTTTAATTTAGAAATGAAAAAATAAAAATTACGAAAGTACAAGTTTTTTTCAAACATATCTTCGTAATCAGAATGAATCATTTCTTAAATTATTTAACTCGTTTAAAAATGTTTAGAACTCTTAGTATTTAAAAATTGATAATATTTATTTCTAAATATTTTAATTTAATTAATAATTTTAATTTAATTTATATTCATGGAATTTCAGAATGATTTTCACGTATTGTATTGGATTTCTACGATTTCCAAAGCTTTCAAGGGATTTTAACGATTTGCTAGAGAACTATAGGCAATAAATTAAAGTTTGTACAAGTATATTTCTATCAAATTCAACGCATACAATCGATAACTGGAATTTTCAATTTAAAAGCAACCTACCTGTATACTTTTTGGCATAAGAATAAGAATTTCAATTATTACGTATATCAAACGAAGAAGTATACCCCAAAAGAAACGAAAAAAATTTAAGCGATATATCCTCCCAGGAATATTATATAAAGTGTGTCGTGTAGAATACAGAGAAAATTGAGAGAAAAAGAGGACGATAAATGAAGAGAGTCGAGGAAAAAGATATAAAGCACATAAGATCCGAGGTCCAGACACGCCTTTAACCTCCCTGAGGAGGTCGCGGGTAGGAGAATCGGGCGTTTCTTATACGCGGCTCGTTCTTTCGCCTGGTTCGTTCCTGTTTTACGCTTTTCGACTTTTTCAAGATTTATCCTCGCCGCTTCCTCGCTAAATCGCTTTCCGGGCGAAATTTACGGTTGGGCAATAATACAGGAGCACTGGTACTGGCACTTGCACTGACTAACGTTAACCGAGAGAAGAGAGTGAGATGCAGTGAAAAGGAGCATAGGAGAAAAAAGGATAAGGAAAGGAAGAGAAAATAAGATAGTCAGAAAGCTTCGCCCGACCGGATAACAGGGACCGCACATTCATTCTCGGCACGTTCCCCGGTCTCTTCTTTACCTGACTGACTACTTCCACCTAAAACTGAACATACGTATGGCTCACCTTGTCTTGCCCTGCCGCTACCCTCAATACCAACTCACGATATCCTATTTTTCCTCGAATATTATCCTCCTGTTTGTATTTAAATTTTGCGGCAAGTAATTTGACAGTGAAGATGCACAAGAGGTCGTCCATAAATTGCCTAGTCTATTTTTTGGGGAGCGGGAGGCCAACGATTTTATCTATGCTGTCTCACATGGGGGGGGGGGGGGGGGGTTACTCGGGTAAACCGATCGCTTTAGCAAG
>JAAAKG020200321.1:0-23629 GCA_010014905.2 Druon quercuslanigerum | reverse complement strand
TTGCACTACGATTTTTTTTGGCTGAACTGTGAGGCTTCAAAGGCAGATGCCTATCATTTTCTCGCCGATAGTAGATATCAATCTGTCAAATTTAGAGAGAAGAGTTGTAGGGAATATTTTCATAGCAGGAATAAGCTACGATTTATTGAAATTTAATCTTTTTTTTTAATTTGAAACAAGCGACAACCTAATTCCATTGCAAGAACAATTGTTAAAATAATAAATTATTAAACAATTTTTAATTTTTTGTAAAAAATAATAATTTTACCAAATCTGGTGCGATGTAAAGTTTTTATCTATAATTGACAAAATTTCTAGAATTAAGAAAATTTTTTAATTCTGAAAATAAAAAATAAAAAATATAATGTTAGAATATCTTGATTTTTTCATGTGGTGATAATTTTTTAGTTAAAAAAAAATCCTTTTATGCATAGGACCAAAAAAAGTCATCTCTAAAATTAAATATACAATATTTTTTTACAACACACTTTTTTATGAACTTTTTGATCACCTTCCTTTCTTTCCTCTTTCTTCACTTACTTTTTGAAAAAAATTTAAAAAAACGTATTTACGTTTTTTTTTAAATTATAGGATCATTCTCATATGGCCTTTATAGAAGAACTTAGATTTGTATTTAATCTTCTAATTGCTTCATTTTACTTCAAAACTATTTCTTTTTTAATGTACCTTTAATGAAAAAATCCTGGATGATCATAGATTTAATTGAAACCAACAATCAAACTTGATTCCCATCTTGCAAGTTATCCTATTTCACTGATAACAAACTCATGTAAATTACATGTCTCCTTAATAATGCATTCCTCCCGCTGAAACAAAACCCACTACATTACACCACACCATAAGCGTGAGAAAATTAAAAATATCCTGTTTACATTTCATAAACCTGGTATCTACTTTCACGATAAATTCTTTCATTTCCACACTCTCCTATCTACTATCACAACAGCTAGTCCAATAATCTCCTTTCTCTCCATCTTCTCCGCCATACAAGCTTCGAAGAAAATCCGCAGATTCAAGAAGATCCAGGGAAGATTCAAGAAAGCAACCAGATACACAAGCATGAGGATTGGAGAATCCAAGAAGAGGAAACCACTTTCGCATTACCCAGAATTCTACAACTGAATGCATCTCTATGTGTCCCATCCTCCAGCCCTCTTATACTTGAACATGAACCTAATACCTACCCCCACATCATCATCCTGACTCACACAGGTTTATCATCCCTCTCGATATAGACCCTGTGAAGCGGTGGTATACGTTACAATCAAATCCCGAAAAAGGAAAAAGAATTAAAAAAGCTATCTGCCGCGAGATGATGAAAAAAAAAAGAAAAAAGCGTCACCCGTTGGCGGGTGGAATGACGAGGGGATGATGGCAAAGGGACGTGGGTGCGGGACGGGTAAAGAAAATCGCTCGCAGGCTATTTTCCGGAGGAATTTTCATTGGATGGGCGCCATTTTGTCTGTCGAGGGCTGCGGGGTAGTTCGCTTTCCTCGGATTGGTCGTCGCTAGGGTAACGCTTCCCCTATCGCTCCAATCCCAATTCACGCTCCACCGTTGACGGGGGGTGAGACTCCGGTCGAGTCGGGGGTCGTTTCCAACCTCCACGCTCCCCTTCCGCAACCCCCAAGTCAGCAGGATAACTGCATTTCGCGGACAGAATCCCGCAAGAACTCACGGCGAGCGGTACCCCTTCGGTCTCTCTCTCTGATCCTCGACGTATTCGTGAACGACGTCGCCATAGTCGTTGTTATCCTCGTTCCTCCGGGTGTCTCGGCTTAACTTCATTGGGGCCAATTATTTCGATATTTGAATTTTCAAGGCCGTTCGCGCGCGGCCCCCCTCACCCCGGACTAGGAAACCCCCTCCTTATCCACCCGTCGCCACCCCCCCAAGTACGGCGCGGGAGGTAACCCTAATTGGATCGACGACGATAATCTGATTTGAATTTCGAATCGGACGAGGCTTACCGCGACGCATCTAGCGTACTGTTTGGATCTTAGAAAACAGTACCATCAATTTGGAAAGAAACCAATTGGGTTTGTTCTTCCGGTATCGGTCGCGTCACCGGGTCAACGAAATTCCGGGTCATCGGTCCGTGACGGCAGGTGAAGGTCAACGAAATTTTGGTTCTATGAAGGTGTTGAGGATTGCTTGTGGGATTTGTGGACTGAGAACTGAGAGGAGACTTGTGAGAGTGAAAAAAGTTTGAGGAGGTTTGCATCAGTGGAAGATATAGGAGTTTTAGGGAAGATTTAAGAATAATCTGGTAAAGCAAAGGAAAAGAAAAGATCTAGTGAGAAAAAGAAAACAAAAACAAATGATACCAAGGAAAACAATCTAGCAACCTAAGAACCTAACTTTGATGTAATCAAATTTGTTGGTGTTTTTAAAAAGTTTTATCTTCACTCGCTTCTATCAGCGGGATCAACAAATAACAAAGACTTAGAAACTAATCGTATCCATAAAAACAATCAATGAAATTCTAATAGACTTATCCCTTGTATAAATATTTCTCTCACTTCTTCAATAATGAAGATTAGGATAATATAACAAATGGACCATATCCACCTCAGTTTAGAAAAGAATCCGTTAATTCATTTAATAATGGATAGATCAACTCTTGAACTCATCTTTTAAAACCTTATCAAGTATTCTCCAAGAAGTGGTACCAAAACTAGATGATCTATCCAACCTAGAGATATCTATCTGTTTTCATCAGAAGTTTGCTAAAGTGGAGTCTTTTTAAACTAGATCAAAACCAAGTACCTAATTCTCAAGACCCCGAAACCCTATAAGACATTTAGGCTTCCGCAAAAGATCAGTGAGTGAGGAAATTGTTCGGGTGGGATTTGTGAAGATGTCCTTGTAAAGAGCGACAATTTTCGCGTTCGGCAGACCTCGGCAAGGTCACCCCGGCATCACCCTGGCTAACGACTTATCGGGAAGCAGTGGGCCGGGTGGCGGAGTTGGATCCGTCGGTGGTACCTCCGTCGGCGGCGGCGGATCCTCGCTCTCAACAACGGCCTTGAGTCTGGATCATCAGCAGTTCAACATCTTTCCTGCGATCTTCAGCAGGCAATTGAACTTCTCAGCAGCGGCGGCTGCTAATTGTGGACAAAATAAACTTATGGACGAACTAAGACCAAACTTAGGCCTCTTAGGCGTTGGTCTCGTCGAGAACGATACTTTTCATTTGAATCACAATCAGGAAAAGAGGAAGTGCAGCAGTACCAGTTCCAACGAACAGGACTTTGGGCTGTATGGGGTTCATCAAGGAATTGAAGCGAGTCCGCCGACGCCCGCCGCGACGCCTGGAAGGAACAGCGTTGGTGCTAATAGTACTGTTGGTGAGTATGTTTTTGGATTTTTCATTTTTCATGATTTATGATTTGTAATTTGTGATCTATTTAAGATGATTGTGTGGAAGGTTTTTTTTAGAAGGGTGTTTATTGATTGATTAAAAATACCTTTCAGCCCTAGAGGTACCTGATGAATAAGGATTATGATTAGGATTTATATCAGATGGATATTATAAATTTAATTTGGAAGAAAGTTCTTCCTGATTTAATTATTTTAGTGTTGATTTTTAAATTTTTTCTGTAGACTTTAGAGCTGGGAGACACTTTTGCGATAGATTTGTTTAAATCGTCAAAAATTGACTGAGATGGAGGATAACAAGTAAAATACTAGGAACAGAAATACAGTGAATAAGCTGCATTTAAAACCAATAACTACACGCTTTAATCAAGTTTATGCCTTTATAGAATTTTTGATTAAGGATGTGCTACAGCTACTTTGATGTTAAAAATGAGTATTATTAAAAATGATTTATAAAATTAAGGAAAATATTTCCATTGTTAATTGGAATTAATTTTGGAATAAAACTGAAGACTAGCTTAAAAAAAATATTTCTGTTTGAAATTGTTTATTTAACAAGAGAAATGTATATATTTATAATTTTTAATTTTTTTAGGCAAAAGTTGCGATGCTTCTTTAATCCTGATATTGTAGAACTTATTCTATTTCTTAAAAGATTCTGAATCTATTTGGTATCCCTTACCCAAAAATTTGTATCTAGGAATTATAGAATTGTTATTGTTATAAACAATATTTTTCTTAAATATTTTTCTTCTAAAACATTGTAATTACTAGATCTTTAGAGAATCTCTCAAGGAATAAAACGAGCTCTACAACATCAGGATTAAATAAGAATGTTAACTTTTACCTAAAAAGAAAGAAAAAACATATATAACTCTAAATTAATATTGTTAAATAATTTTTTTTAACTGAAATATGTTTTCATAAAGTATACCTTTCGTTCTTTTTCAAGAATCAGTTACTTTGTTAGTAGTAATATAATTTTTAATTAACTTAATCTACATTAAAAGGATTTTAATTTTAAAAATGTTTGGAAACGCCTGTAGGTCTGTAGAATACGGTAGAGTATTCTAATTGAAAATAAATTGTTGTATATAATCTTTTGTTTAGTATTTATTCATGGAAAAAATGGAGATGGAAAATTTGTTAGCGCTTACCAATTTAAACTTTTAAGAAAGAAATTTTGTTTTTGTTTGTTATTCAATTAAAAGCGTAATTTTTTCAAATCCGTGTTAATTAATTTTCATTGAAATTCAATCTTTCCTTTAATAAAACGAGATTTTGCTTACGAGTATTAGACTACCCATCCTGGGTATAAAGATTAATTTAGAAAATTAAAAGAAAACTACTTTTTAATATTTTGGTTCTTCATACATAAAATTCAAACGTTTGTTCTGTTTTTTATTTAAAAGTGATATGGTAGCAATAAGATTTAAAAAATTGAATTGATATCTTTTACGAAAAAATGACAAATCTGAAAGGGAATCATTCTGTTATAAAAATAACTAATATTCGTACTTTTTATACATCTATTTAAATAATTTTCTTCTTTTATAATAATAATCTGAAGAATCTAATTTTCAAAATAGTAAACGATTTTCAAAATTTTGTCACTTGGTCTCTCGCTGCGTGGTACTCTAAATATTAAACATAATTATTAAACAGATATTTTTAATTCTAAAATGTTTACCATACATTCAATCCTGAAGTTGTTTGAAAAATTATTTTGATTCTTATCAAATATTTTCTCAATATTTCCTTCACTTGGAGAGAATTCTGATTATCATGGGTCCTTTAATAGAATAATTTTTACCATCTTATGAAAGATATTATAAACTCAGCCATTAATTACCATCATTTTCTTTAGTACAAAATTTGATTCATTTATTATCAAATTATTTGTTTCTTTTATTATCAAATTATTTGTTTCCTATTTATATCCCCATTCAAGATAAATAACTTCTGAAAAAGTGATTGAATAAGTTTTTAAAATTACATTGAAAAAAGAGCTGCAGCAAACAAATTTAATTCAAAAAATGCAAAAACTTTCAAAAACTAAAAGAAACTTAGTTAAGTATGGGTTGTTTCTCTCTAAATTATTCATAAATATTAAATTTATACATTCTGAATAGTTTTTTGAAAATATTATTTCTATAGATGTTTTCTATCCTACAATTTTCATCATACGATCAATCTCAAAAGTTTTTTGAAACAATATCTTGATTCTTATGAAATATTTTCTAAATATTGCCTTGGTTTGGAAAGAATTCTGATTATCATTAGTATTTTTTTATAATAATTTGGACCATCACAAATAACTTCTAAAAAAAGCGATTTTCTTTTTCAAGGCAAAATTCTGATGATACGGAAATAAAAAAATTTTTTAAAAATTGTAATTTCATTTTCAGTTTTTCGTCTAAAGACAGATTTACAAATAAAAATGAGATCCAATAGATAGACAGACATAGACATACATATGCCCATATGAGACGATTTTTCAATTTAATTGAAAATTAAAATATTTAAAGGATTACATTTTTAATAATTCATTATTGAACTCCTCGGAAATCTTCTGAAGTTCCTTGATATTAATTTTAAAAAATTCAAAAATTTGAAAATTTAGAAAATTTTCTGAAAAATTTTTCAGCCTAATAAAATATCTTAAAATCTTATTAATCCTGTATATAAAAAATTTAAAATCTACCAAAATTTAAGTCAATTCTTTTAAAATACCTGTAGTTTTTTTAATTCTTTGAAATCGCCTGAAATATTTTTAAATCTCTTCAAATCCTGAGAAACCAACAAAAGGTCTTGAGTCTTGTAAAGTTCCTTGTAATCATTAAAAATAACCTAAAACCTTTTAATTCCTATTAAATCTTTAAAAACCTTCATAAAGTTTGAGAAATTTGTTATAATTCAATCAAATTTCTTTGTTAAGGTTTTAAAAAACAATGAAATCTTTGAAATAATATTAAATCCCAATCCTTTTATGTAAATATTATATGCAAACTTTTAGTCGCTAAAATATCGGTGCAAAATGTAATAAAAATTTTATTTTGATCATTATTTGTTTAATTAATTCTATTATAAAAAATAATCATAAATTTGTAATATTCATATTTTAAGCTTCCGGAAGCAGATCTAATTATTTTGACTACAAAAGATCGTAAATGGTTCAAATTAAAAATTGTCATTAAAGACAGGAAATTATAATTATAAAATAAAAATGTACACTCGGAAAAAAATGTTCTTAAAAAAACCAATTTTCTTGGATATACATGAAAATTTGGTTTAATCGAACAAATTGTAGTTGGTTCAACCAAATATTTTGTTTTGCATATCATAACCATACTCTGTGGCTGAACCAACTAAAATTGTGTTCATTCAACCAAATAATTTGTTTTCTGATTTTGCTTCTTAATCCTGCAATTAATTATTTTTACACTCATTGTAATTAGCATGGATAGGAAAAAGATGTTAATGTTCATTCTTCTCGAGTATCACCTATATAGGACAAGTGACAAAACAAATCAAGAATTAGACAAGAGTGCGATTTTAAAAAGTGGACAACGTGTCATCTCAAGATAGACAAATTTTCCGGTTGTTGAGCATTGAGTAGTACACGTGTACGTTAGTGGTACAGCGACAAGGCTGCCTATTGACAATAAAGCAGACATATGGTACTACCTGTTCTATGGGGCTATTATTATGTGCTCATGGGGGATTAAGGGGGCTTAACACTAGGGGTTCTCTAATGGGGTAGTGTAGTACTCAGCAAAAGGAATCACTCGAATCTGGCACCTCCGAAAGCGTCCCATTCCCCATTTCCAAAAGGGGTGATTATGTTACATTGTTTATTTAATGTAACACTTTCTCTCGAGTATCACAAATACAAAAGCGGAGTCAAAATTGACAAAATATTTTGCCATTTAAAAAAATTAACTATGCATTGATCAGTGATGGAAAGTAAAGAGTTTTTTGTTCAATTAGTTACTCTAAATAGTTTCTTTTCTTTGTTAACGATAGTTTTAAGCAAGTTGCTTTTGTAAATAAATAACTACGATCTGTCAAAAAATGTAGATACTGAATGTCTTTACAGATTACAGTAAAAATTTCAGCAGAAAAAAATAGTCGATTAGCAGTTATTTCCTGATGAGATAGCGATTAACAAGCACTATTATCTTACGATTATTTTTGAATAGTCAACATTGAATGGTTGTTACATTCTGAAAAAACATTACAAAAAAGTTACGACAAGTATTTGAATTTATTTTATCCTTACTGTGCTGAATGGTAAAATTAAGATTCATAAATAATCATTTGTTATTGTGTTAAACCTTAACAAGCACACTTTCTGTATGGAACGTAAAAGGCACTGGCTAAGATGTACCCATCAATAACTTTAAGTGCTTACTGCTACCAGAGAATGCATTTTTGGGCTGTAAAAATCCATGTACTTATTTTACCTCCTTAAAATTAGATAAAATTATTAAATAAATCAAAAAGGTCTATAAAATTATAAATGTTAGTCATTCAATTTGACTACTCTTAAACTATCGTGAGACAATAATACTTTTTTTCGTCGTCACTCTTCAGGAAATAATTGCTAATCCACTGAAAAATGCAAAACTCTGTATTAGTATAGGCAAACTTTAATTTGTAACATGTAGTTTGTCCCAAAATTTTATATTTTTTTCCTGCTGAGATTTTTATCATGATATTTGCAAAAATGGAAGTATCACAACTTTCTTGACAGCTGGTATCAAATTGGTAACTATACAGAAAAACACTCATGTAATTTTATTTTGTTTAACAACTAAATTTAAGTCTTTTTTTACTGAAAAATTCTGCGAATCAATTTTTGGTCAATATTCAACTGAAAATGAGCCCAGATTTTTCTGTGTATTTATATTTTTTCCAGTAATAGTAGATACAAAAATTGTTAGTTTGTTAGTTACTTCAGTAAGGCAGGAATAAGATTGTACTAAAGAAAATATAGTTTGAATATCAAAACGTTTGAAAAATGATTGCAGTTTTAAGCAAAGAAAAATATTCTAAACCAAAAAGTGACTAAAATTGACTGAAAGGACTAATGTGACTAATGTTATTTCGAATACAAAATAATTTTATAAAGTGCATGGGAGTGAATGGTGAGTTTAAAAAACTTCAGGATGAATTATATAAAAAATCGAAAAAAATTTTTTGTCTTACTTGCTCCAGCAGAATTAAGCGAGGTTAAAAGAATTTAAGTAAATGAAATGGAATTTAGCGTGACTTAAAACATCAAGAGAATTGTGAAAATTAAATTTTTTTTTATTAAATTCATTATGAATTTCAACTGGATTGAAATAAGGAAAATAACAGAATTCAGAGCGAATTCGAGAGGATTTGGTTTAATGAAACAAAAATGAAAGAAAACAAATTGTGTAACAAAAATCGAATTCGATGAAATTCATAAAAATTTAAGGTGAATTAATAAGAATTAAAGGGAATGGGAAACAGTTCCAAATTTTAAAAAGTTTATTGAATTTATTGAATATAAAATAAATGCAGAAAACTTCCAGGAAATTCCAAAGAATTCGAAATAATTGAAAAGAATTCGGGACAAACTAATTAGAATTGCGCATGAATTCCAAATGAATAATATAGTAATATTGGAATGATTTCAGAAGAACTCAAGGGAATTAAAAGAATGGAATGAAATGCCTAAGATCCAAAATGAGTTTAAAAAAATTCAGAGAGAATGAAAAAATCGTACAAGAAATCCTTTGAATAGAGCAGAATTAAGTGAATTTAGAACAATACAAGTAAATTTAAAAGAATTCAGCAAGATTTATACCATTAAGAGAATTCTAAAGAATTCAAAATCTTTGATAGACATCAGAATGAACTCAAAATAAATTTAATAGTCCGTAAAACTGGCCTGAAATTAAAAGAGTTCAGGAAAATGTAAAAAATTTTGATGAAACTTAGAAGAATTTGAGAGAATATAATTGAAAAAAGTTTTTTAAATAAGAAATTCCCATTGAATTAAATAAATTGGGAGTGAACAGAATTTGGAAAGAATTCAACAGAATTTTATCGAATTGATTAAAAAAAAAAATTAAAGAGTTAAATAAAATTCGAATAACTGCAGAGAAATTTTAGGGGAATGGAACGAATTCGATTAAAGGCATAAAACTTCAATGTGTATCATAGAAATTCAAGTAAATTGAAAATAATTAAAAAAAATTTTAAATTGCAAAAAAAGACAAGAAAAAATACATTGAGTAGAGTAGAATTGAGTGAATGTAGAAGAATTTAAGTGAGTTCACTGAAATACAGGGAAAATTAAAAAAAATCAGTCGAATTCTAAAAAATTGGAAAGAGTTAATAAGAGTGTGGGAAAATTAATAAAAATTTAGAGTGACTTTCGAATCAATAGAAATTAATTTTTAAAAATTCAAACTTTTCCATTGATTTCAGTAAAATTATAGTGAATTAAAGAAAACTAAAAAGAATCCATTGAGTAGAGGAGAATTAAGTGAATTTAGAAGAAATTAGATGAGAAAAAAAATGCAGGGCAAATTAAAAAAATTTAAGAAATTTCTAAAGAATTTAAAACAATTTAGAATAAGTAATTAGAATTTAGATTGAATTAATAATAAAGTGAAATTAAATTTAAAAAATCAATAAATCCAAACTATACCAAAAATTTTAGTAGCAATTGAGTAAATTCAAAAATGCAAAGGAGTCTTTTTTGAAATTGTCGCAAATTTTCTTTAAAATGCTGGTTTTTTGCAAGAAAAGTAATTAAACTATTTAATTTTTATTTTTTGATTCTGGCGAGGGGCGGTGATTTTCCTGAAAATAAAAATTTTTTGTTTTCTTTTTAATAGGCAATATACAAAATAAGTTTACACAGAAAAGTGGCTTCTCTTTAAGAGATATACAAAAAATTTGGTATACCACTATTCAAGGCAGATATATATGTCTATTGTTACAAATTTTTCAAAAATTATTTCCTTTAATGAAAATGAGAATTTTTTAATTTCACAATAATAGACATTCACAGAATTTTGTATACTTTTTCTTAGTATTCTATGCATTTTCAGAGGCCAAAAAGAGTTTTTTTTTTAATATTTCATTCCGTTCTTATTTTTATTATATTTCAAGAATTGTGAATGCCAAAAGAAAATCTTCTTATAAGTTTTCTTCAGCGTTCCAAACGAAGAAATACTCCTATCTATTGTTTAAAAAATATTGGTTTTTTTTTCTTGGTATTCTAAAAATATCTGGTTGATTTTAAACTTTATTATAAAACTTTAATAAATTTTAGGATTTAATTTTCTTATAGTAGATCCTTAAATATTTTTTTTGCAATCAAAGGATGAGAAATGAATTTTTTTTTAATTGAGATTATTTCAATAATATAAGATGTTTTCCAAATGATCATTGAGGACGCATTTCTCGTGTAATTTGTCATACGAAGTCTAATTTATTAATATCCACACATATATTATAATTAAATTACTGCATTAATTTATCTTCGTTACATGGCTTCATACACAGAATTT
This sequence comes from Druon quercuslanigerum, assembly GCA_010014905.2. NCBI lineage: Eukaryota > Metazoa > Arthropoda > Insecta > Hymenoptera > Cynipidae > Druon > Druon quercuslanigerum. Next base: position 12,671 of record JAAAKG020200321.1, on the reverse strand, counting down.
CTGCATGAATATGCATTACTGCAAATGTTATTCATTGCCATGTAATGAAACATTGAATCGTAAAATTAAAGCCAAGATAAAAATGTGATTGACGTAACTTAATTTTTCAGGAAATAGTAGATGGATAATTAAATATTTACAAAATTGCCGTCTTTTTAATGAAGCTAATCTCTTTAATCATTTTAATGAATACAAATTATCTTTTTGCATATTCGTTTTGATGAATTATTTAATTGAACTCCCATTATTAATTTATCCTTAAAAGCAGAATGATCAACGTATTTTATTCCAACAATATATTAATTTTTTCACAAAAAAAATGATGAGTCTTTAATCAAAAAAAAATAAATTTTTAACAAAGTAGTTCAGCTTTCGAGCAAATATTTTTATTTTTAAACAAATTAATATTTCGTTAGGAACATTATTTTTCTATCAAAGAAGATGATTTTTTAATCAAAATGTTGAATTTTCAACTAAAAAAGATTAATTTACAACCAAACAGATGAATTTCAAATTTAAATGATAAATCATTAAAGAAGAAAATACGTTTTGATCAAGGCAGTTCTAATTTTAACCTGCTCTACTTGAATTATAAAAAATAAGTAACCACCAAAAATTTTCTACCAAAAAAAAAACGGATTAAGTTTTATTTAAATACATTTTTTGACCAAAGAGATCAACCCAACATTTAATATTTGATATTTTAACTGAAAAAATTTCAGTTTCAAATCGAAAATAAAACAGATAAATTTTTATTTTAAACAAAATTAATTTTCAATAAAAAACAATGAATTTTCAACAAAGTATTTAAATTATCACCCATAGAAACATGTTTTTGACTTCAATAATGAATTATTAACAAACAAAAAACTGTATTTTTAACTAAACAATATGAACTTTCAATGAAATAGTAGAATCTTTAACCAAACAGTTAAATTTTTCCATACAAATGATCAATTTTCAACAAAAAATGGAACAGTTCAATTTCTAGTTTACCAAACTAATTTTCAACAGCAAAAAAACGAATTTTGAATAAAGTATATTAATTTCGAACTAAACGGATGAATTTTCAACTAAAATAATAAATCATTAAGAAAAAAGAATTTTTTTTACAAAAAAGTTAAACTTTGAACCAAGAAGCAAAATTTCAAATAAAAAACAGGAATTCCCAACAAAAAATGTATTAGTTAATATATCAGCCAAAATTTTTTTTATTTTGAAAACAGTTGGATTCAACAAAAAATTTGAATTTTGAAGCTATAAGATTTTTTTCCAGTAATAAAGATAAAGGTATCAAATAATCGGTAACGTCCGGAGGCTAAATCAGCAATTTTGAATGTTCTAAACATGCTGTTTTAATGAAGTAATCAGTAGCTTTCATTAATTGAATCAGTCATTTTAATTTACATAATCCTGAAATTTGAACGTGTTAATCAGTAATTTATACCTAATTAAAATAATTGATTGAAGTGTAGGTATTAAATTAAAATTTAAATTAAAAATATTTTTTTATTTTAAAATTTAGCTATGTAATACAGAATTTAACTTTCATGGTCCGAAATTTACTATTTTCTTTAAAATTAATTTTTAAAAAATGAAACTGATTGGTTAAAAATTAATGTAATTTGTTAAGAATTTAATTTCTTTGTTGAAAATTCGTTTTTTTTTTTTTTTGAAAATTCAGTAATTTTATTATAAATGCAACTGTTTGGTTGTAAATTCATTTTTCTTTTAATGGAAAATTCAGCTGTTTATTTGAAATTTTAACTTTCTTAAATAAAAATTTTCTTTCTTGTGGAAAATTCATCTTTTTCTTAAAAACGAAACCGTTTGGTTTAAAATTCATGTATCTTGTTGAAAATTCTTCTCTTTGCTTAAAAATGTATATCTTGTTGGATGTTTAATATTTTTTGCTTTAAAGTACAACTGTTTGGTTGTTAATTCTTTTTTTCGTTGCAAATTCAGGTAAACCCAACATCTAGGGTAAGTGGTGAGCAAATGAACTTTTTTTAGTAAACTTAATAATTAAGTATTTTAATTAATTTACAATTATTTTTTTCACTGAATAACGTAAACCTAAGATATTGATCTACGTCTTCTATATTTTTCTACTAAGTTATCGACTATTTTTCTGGCTATCAACTAATATATTTTTTGTGCGACGTATTAACCGAATTGGATAGTGCGTCGCGGAAGGGAAGAAGCTCCCTTACTTGGGGGAATTTTTTGTATCGTGGATATTTTTGATGAAATTATAAATTATTAGATTTTATTCCATTAAATTATAAATTGTATAATCTGCGACGGAACGGGATAGCCATTACGTTAGCAATTATGTATTTCTTTCTATCGATTATTATATGTTATGTGATACGCATTATTCGAATCGGATAATGCGTCCCGGAAGAGGAGTAGCTCTTTTGACGGAATTTTTTGCATCATAGATATTTTTAATGACATTATACATTATTGGACTTCCAGGTTCCATATTTTATCATTACGTTATTGATTATATTTTTTTCTATCAACTGATATACGTTATGCGCGACACATTCACCGAATCGGACAATGCGTCCCGGAAGGGAAGTAGCTCTTTTTGGCGGAATTTTTTGCATCATAGATATTTTTAATGACATTATACATTATTGGACTTTCAGGTTACATATTTTACCATTACGTTATCAATTATATTATTTTTTCTAGCAGCTGATATACGTTGTGCGCGACACATTCACCGAATCGGATAATGCTTCGCGGAAGAAGCTCTTTTGGCGGAATTTTTTGCATCGTAGATATTTTTAATGATATTATATATTATTGGACATCTAGGTTCCATATTTTACCATTACGTTATTATCGATAATATTATTTTTTCTAGCAACTGACATACGTTTTGCGCGACACATTAACCGAATCGGATAATGCGTCCCGGAAGGGGAGTATCTTTACTTGACGGATTTTTTTGTATAATCGCATAATCTTCGAGGAAATGAAATAGCACCTTCGTTTTTTCTTTTCAACGGTGTTTACCTGATTCGTAGAAAAACAATATTATTCATTTAGATTTTTTTAAACTCTCGACTTTCACGTTTCGTATTTTACCACTAAGTTATCGATTATGTTTTTATTTACATCGATTGACACATTGTGTGTTATGCACGACGCATTAACCGAATCGGATAATGCGTCGCTGAATGGAAGAAGCTCCCTTATTTGGGGGAATTTTTTGAATCATGGACATTTTTGATGATATTACAAAGCATTAGATTATAATCCATTAAATTATCAATTCTATATTCTGCAAGGGCACGAGATAGCCATTACGTTACCAATTACATATTTCTATATGTTATGTGATATACGCATTATCCGATTCGGATAATGCGTCCCGGAAGGGGAGTAGCTCTTTTTAGCGAAATTTTTTGCATCATAGATATTTTTAATGATATTATACATTATTGGACTTCTGGGTTCCATATTTTACCATTACGTTATCGATTATATTATTTTTTCTATGAATTGATATACTTTATGCGCGACACATTAACCGAATCGGATAATGCGTCTCGGAAGGGAAGTAGCTCTTTTTGACGGAATTTTTTGCATCATAGATATTTTTAATGATATTATACATTACTGGACTTCAACTTTTAATATTTTACCATACGTTATCGATTATGTTTTTATTTCTATCGATTGATACATTGTATTTTATGCACCACGCATTCACCAAATCGGATAATACGTCCCGGAAGGGTAGAAGCTCAAGTCGGCAAAATTTTTTTCATTATAGACATTTTTGATGATATTATAACTGATTATATTATTATCTAGTAGATAATATATTTGATAATCTTCGAGGGGATGAGATAACACCTTCGTTTTTTCTTCTCCAGGGTGCTTACCTGATTCGTCGGAAATCCATATTATTCGTCCCGATTTTTCTTGACTCTCGACTTCCACGTTTCTGCCGGTGCTTTTCTTCGGGTTTTTCTCTTGGCTGAAATTATAAGACGAACCTTTCGTCTTCCGCTGTTCCGGGAGAGGAAATTACGCGCGCGTTTATCAAGGGAGGCGAGAAAATTGCGGGTGGGAAAGTCCCATCGACAAGGTACTTTTAATACCTCACTGAACTCGTGGAGTTAACTACGTTAATTTCTCTTCCCCTTTCCCCACCTCGCAAGTCTAAACCTTCTCACTCTCTCTCTTTCTCTCCTTCATAATTCTCTCTTTCTCTCTTTCTATTAAATGCAGCGATGTCACTTTTTCATTTGCATCACAATTTCAATGTGACGTGAAAAGCCTTTTCTGTAAATCCCTGACCTGGATGCGAGTCCTTCTTCTCAAATTATTCTCGCAAATTCGCCTTATGTTGTTGATGATCAGTTTGGAGGAAATTCCCTTTTTGATATGAGGCACTTTGTATCGCAGCAAATTGGGCCTGTTTGGAATCAATTTTGTTGTACTCGATTAAATACTCTATACTTTTTTTTAAAAGCTATATTTATGGGAAAGCGATATTTATAATAGAGGAATATGTTATACCTTCTATTTGAAATTATTCTTGGGCTAGAAGGACTTTGAAACTTCAGTCAAGACAGGACTTTTGTAATAATTTTATTTTTATTTGATAAAATATTATTTCATTAGCATTTTGTTGTTGTAGAAAATCGAGAATTTTCAGTCATATATACTCTGTTAGTTAAACCCAGGCGGAAAGATATATATGGATTATACATAGGGTGAATATATATATATATATATATATATATATATATAATTTTCGTTTGTTTGATATAAAAATTGTATTAAACAAATAAAAATGATATATAATACTTCACACATATAATTTTTCCGCCTGTGAAGATTCTTCCAGTTTGGTTAAAAATTTATTTATTTTGTTGATAATTAAAGTATTTTTTTATAAAGATATTTTTAATATTCAGAAAAGGAAATTTTCTTTCTTTTTTACGCTTTCTTGATCATTCGTCCTTTTTGGTAGAAAATGTGTCCTTTTTATTTAAAAATTCATCCTGATAGTTCAAAATTCATCATTTTGGTTGAAAGTTCTTTTTTTTAAAATTAAAATGTCTACTATTATTTTTGCTTAAGAATTCATGATCTCAGTTTAAAAAAATGAGCTATTTAGATGAGAATTTATTTACTTTTTTGAAAATGCAGCTATTTTATTAAATAGTCATCTTTAATAGTAAAGAATTTAACTGTTTTGTACAACATTCGTTTTATAAACAGAAATGTTGTGCTTTTAGTTCAGAAAAAAATCTTCCTTCTCGCTGAAAATTCATCCTTTTGGTTAAAAGTTCATTCTTTTAATTGAAAAGTCTACTATTACATTTCTACGTTTTGGTTCAGGATTTAATTATTTGGTTGAAAATCAACTCTTTTTTATTTAAATTCACCTTTGACGGTAAAAAAATTAAACTGTTTTGTTGATCTATTTTCTTTTAGGATAGAAAACTTTTAAATTGAAAATTTACAGTTTTTATTTAAAAATTCTCTTTTAGTCCAAAACCACTTTTCTTTTATTAAAAGTTGATGCTTTTTAATTGAAAAGTCTAACAATTTATTTTTGGTTAAAAATTTATCACTTTTGATTTGAAATGTTATTTTTTGACAAAAAATTCGAATGTTTTGTACAAAATTCGTTTTATAAATAGAAATGTTGTGCTTTTTGATTCGAAAAAAAACTTTCTTCTCGCTGAAAATTCATCCTTTTCATTAAAAGTTCATTTTCTTCAATTGAAAATTCTACCATTATATTTTTGGTTCAGAATTCATCATTTAAGATAAAAATTCTGCTATTTAGTTTAGAATTCAAGTATTTTGTTGAAAATGCAACTATTCTAATAAAAAGTCATCTTTAATGGAGAAAAATTTAACTTTCTTGCTAAAAATTCATTTTCTAAATAGCAAAATAAAAAAAAATGAATAATAATTAAAAGCAAAAGAATAATTCGTCCTTCTCGTTGAAAATTCATCTTTTTGGTTAAAAGTTTATTATTTTTCATTAAAAAGTCTACTACTATATTTTTGGTTCAGAATTCATTACTTTTAGTTTAACATTCTATGTTTTGCTTCAGAATTTAATTATTTTGTTGAAAATCAACTCTTTTTTATTTAAATTCATCTTTTATGGTAAAAAATTATAATATTTTGTTGATCAATTGTCTTTTCGGATAGGAATATTTTTTATTGAAAATTAAAATTTTTGTTTAAAAATGCTTTTTTATTTAAAAATACTTTTCTTTTAATACAAATTTATGCTTTTCAATTGAAAAGTCTACCAAATTATTTTTCGTTGAAAATTCATTACTTTTGATTAAAAATTCTGCTTTTTGGTTGAGAATTAAATTATTCAGTTGAAAATCAAACTATTTTATTAAAATCTTAGTTTATGGCCAAAAATTCAATTGTTTTGTTAATCATTTGTTTTTCTTCGAAAAGAAAATTTCTCTTTTTGTTATTGAAAAATTCATTCTTATCATAGAAAAGTCGTCTTTTTTGGTTAAAGTTTATTTATTTTAATTGAAAAGTTTACTATTATATTTTTGGTTCAGAAGTCATCATTTTACATAAAAAATTTCACTACTTGGTTTAGAATTAAGTTATGTTGTTGAAAATGTGACCATTTAGTTATAAAGTTTTCTTCTTTTTTAAAAAATAAAATGTTTTTGTTGACCATCCGTTTTATTAGATAAAAATTTTTTTTTAGTTTAAACTTACTTCTTTTAAACTGAAAAGTCTACCATTACCTTTTTGGATCAGAATTTATCATTTTTAGTCAAGACTTCTATTATTTGGTAAAAATTTCTAATGCATATTTTGTTTTAATGAACTTTCGTTTTTTAAATAAATTTTTTTATCTTTGGATTGATAATTTATCTTTTCTGAAACAGTATTCTTTTTTGTTTCCAGATTAATCTTTTTAGGTTGAAAATTCCACTGTTTGGTTCAAAATTCAAATTAACTGTTAAAAATTCCACTAAAGCTTCATATTTTAACTATTTTGTTACAAATGCAACAACTAATAATAAGTTTTTATGTTGAAAATTGTTTTTTTTTGGCTTTAAAAGTCAAATGTTTTCTAAAAAAATCGACTTTTCAGCATAAAATCTCAATTCTGGTTGAAAAATCGTCTTTTTGGTTTGGACATTTATCTCTGAAGGATCTTTTTCTTTTTTGGAATATCGAATATTTTCTATACTCTAATGGCCTTTATATTTCGGATTTCGAAAAAGTAGAGTGTCAGATATACTAATGATTCTAATCCTCGACAGATGCTGACGAGTGGTCAATTGGCAGCTGAGGTTTCCAATAATGGTCAAACTCTTGCTCGAAATGTCATTAAAATCATCACTATCATTATTTTCATCCACTCCTTTTCTGATGTCCAGATGTCCTTTTTAGAGTCTGCAAATTAGGACAAATTTTATTGCACCAGTGAAACTGAAAATGAGCAGCTTGAAGATTAGCAAAGGGGATTCTGATTTTTAATGCTAAGAGCTCATAGGTATCACGAAATAAAATAATTTTAGTACAAAATTCTATTTTTTGATAGAAAATACAAATTATTGTATAATGTATTTTATTTAAAGTGGTTTTCAATATCTGATCCAAGGTCTAATTTATAAAACTGGAATCTGAACTTTTTAGCTTTCGACAGGGATTAAGAGTTCAAACTGTTAAAGCTGAAGATTTTTTTATTTAAAGTAATCAGAAACAAAATGCATTTGAAAAATACCAAATAAGGTATACTAAATTTGCAACTTTTTAAATTAAAGTTTTAATAAATTTGATTTAAAAACTCCTAATTAAATTGTTTACTGAAGAACAAATTATGTCATAGAAACCTTCTAATCACAGTAGGTTTAATTTTAAGAGTTTCAAAAAAATTTTATCTGACAATGAAACATTCAAAATGATAAATTATCAATTTAACAAACTTTAATTATGCAAATTACATTTAACGACTTTTATCGCTCGAAAAAATTCTCGGTTTTTTATTTTTTTTCTCGGTGAAACGAACAAAAATAGTTTTTGGTAACTACAGATTTCACAAGACAACATTTTTTGATACTAGGGAAAATAGAGTAATTTTTATAAAAATATTTAATTAACTTCTTTTGATCAAAATAATATATAGGTACCATATTGAAATTAATATAAAATGCTTTAATTCTGAACATTTATAGCCAAAATATATTGCAATTTCAACAAAATAGTTAAACCTTTAACAAAACAGATGAATTAACAGAACAAAGACAACATTTCAAGAAAAGAGTTGAGTTTTTAAGTTAAAAAGTTGAATGATTTAGAAAATAGTTGACTTTTGAATAAAAAAATATAATTTTTAGCCAAATAGCTGAACTTTTAACCAAATGCTCGAATTTTCAAACCAAAAATACTTGTATTTGAAAGCAAATATAGTTGTATTCCCAAAAAAATTTGAATTTTAAAGTTAAAAAGATGAATTTTTGAGAAGACATTTGAATTATCAGCCTGAAATGGCCAAGAGCCATAAAGCGATTTTTGTTTCGAAGACAGTGAATATTTTAACAAAAAAGTTTATAATTAACAAAGAAAGAATTTTTTTTTAAATACGTAAAATTTTCCATAAAATAGTCGAATTTTTTAGCCAAAAAGAGGATTTCTTATGAAATAGTTGATTTTTTAACAAAACAGTTCATTTTCATTTTAGAAAGATGAATGTTAACCAAACAATATGACATTTCTACCATAAAAGATGAATTTTCAAAGTAAAAGAAAAAATTTCGTATTCAAAAAGACAAATTTTCAGCAAGATAGTTAAAAGTTCGACCAAAAGAAACAAATTTGTTAGGAAACAGTTTAATTCAATCTGAAAAGGTAAATTTTCAGCAAAATAAAATAATTTTCCACAAAAACAAACTAATTTTTAATTAATAAAGCTACATTTTCAACAAAACATTGAATTTTTTTAAAAATAATAAAAATTTTCAACAGAATAGTTGAACTTCCATATAAAAGGAGGAATATTTAAACAAAATAATTAAATTTGTAACCAAATATTGTAATTAGGAAACCAAAAGGGCGAACTTTTAATCAACAATGATAAATTTTCAACCAAAATGGATAACTTTTCTATGATAAAAGATGAATTAAAAAAAAAGAAGTTGATTTTTTTGATAGAAAAGATGACCTATTAATGAAATAACTGGTTTTTCAACCAAATAGTTGAATTTTTAAATCGAAAACACAAATTCTTCAGAATGTAGTTAAATTAACCACCTAAACAGTTTCAACCTAATTAGGAACAAAAAATAATTTTAAAATAATAAATGTATTTTTTTACTCAAATAGTTGAATTTTCAACAACGACAAAATAATTTGTCACTAAACAGTTGCATTCACATCAAAATAGTTAAACTTTTAATCAAAGAGACGAATTTTTAACAAGATAGTTGAATTTTGAATCAAAAGTTGAATTTCCAAGCTAAAAAGACGAATTGTTTAGAAAACATAAAAGACATAGAAGACCATTAGAGCTGAATCGTGCATACCAACGCACGAGTTTTCGACCAAAATAGTTTAATTTTCAATTTAAAAGGGTTTACTTTTTTAAAAAATAATTAAACTTTTTAACAAAATAGTTGGACTTTTCTCCAAAAAGAAATAACTGAACCCTGATCAGGAATATAAATAGACTGATGAGCTACATTTTAAATAATTTCAGTGGATAATGACACAACGAAAAGTGATAAAAATTATATATTTGCGCTTTATTCTGAACCAATCTATTATAATTATTACTTTTTCCAAATAAGAAAATAATTTTTTTACATATCTAACATTTAAAACATGATCTGTACAATAAATAAATAAAAATATATTACTTTCCAAAAATTGAAATAAGAAATTGTTTGGCCTCAATTAACAGAACTCTAAAAAATATTCATAAGCAAACTCTACAGATTAAAATAAATCTTGAGTTTAGTGTCTCAACTAAAATGTTTATTTATGATTTAAATGAAATCTGCTTTTTCATGAATAATTTTATGCACCGAAATTAGAAAATGAAACAAATTTACAAATTAAAATAAGATTTCCAAGCTACCTCTTTTTGGGTTCAAAACTGAGAATAGCTGATTGGATAAATTGTTTCTTTTTTTCAAAAAGCATGACATCAAAATCATTTTCAAACCGGTCAAAGATCCTTTTAATTTATTTAAAAGTCAAAAAGATTCAATTCCGAAAAACAAAATTACTAATGCTTTTTACAAATTATCTTGTATTTATTGCAACCAATGTTATATTGGCGAAACCAAACGATATATTGATGTAAGATTAAAGGAACATAAGAGAGATACAAAACACTGCTCTCTCAAAGTATTCTACTTTGAACAATCACTCCTTTGATTATAAAAATTTATATTATATTAGATAAAGAGTCATATTATTTTAAACGTTAATTCATGGAAATGTTTCACATTGTCAAAAATAGTAACAATGTTAACTTTAGAACTGATATTGATCATATGAGCATAACGTACAATAGTCACATTCACGCCACCCAGTAATACAACTATATTATCTTATTTTACAAACAATGTCATAACCTCCACAATATATTAATTATTTTATAATTTTCTAATTTCCATTTTTCCTTTCTCTGTTACGTCAATATGCCGTTGTTACCTCTTAATAACGAGCATATGAGCTGTAGATACACTCAGTGTGCTACCATTTCAACGTGAGTGTGCCTATCTAGTAAATACACTTTTGTTTTGTCATTAATTATTTTCAATTTTAAACTGATTCCGTCCATTAGACGGAATCTAAACAACGGTTTTTATTAACTTTGTAAGGTCTTGTCATGTTTAAATTCAAAACTATTAGGTAATTACTATTCATATCAGAAATTATTTTCTTCATATACACGATACATATTTTTCTTCTCATTTATTTTAATTTCATCAACCTTCTATTGTGTTATTTCCAATTACGTTTAGATTAATTATTTATATTTATATCCATACTTATTAAAAAAAAATGTAGTTCTTGCGTATACATTGTGCTATATTTTCACACATGTTCACCCCCTTTTCCATATTTTATTAGTTGCTTTCTGATGAGGACTGTCGACGTACATTCGAAACGTAATATTGATATGTTCTGAAAGGCTCTCGGACATGTTGTTTCAAACAAAACTTTTAGGGACCAGTAATCTACACTTTTTATCAACACCTTTATATAAAATTGTTTCTTTGTTCATATTATAAAAAAGAATGCTTATAGGTAAATCAATTTTCACTAATCAATGGAGAATTAGATCAAATAACTTTTCGTGTAAATGTCTTTCGATTTTATTTTCAGGTATTACGTGAACTTTCACCAGCTAAGTTTCTATTATTCATACATTTAGTTTTCTTATAAATAATCCTTGATGAGGTCCAATTTGTCTTTGAAACATGTTGGTCCCTAAAAGGCAGAGAAAGATAGAGAAAGGGGAAGAGGTTGGTTTTGGCTGACTTCTCCCTCTTTTTTCTTTTGTTATCTAATTTTCTATAATAAGTCGGAAAGGAAATAGTTTGGAAATCTAATTTTGATTTGTAAATTTCAATTGACATGTACGTATCTATTATTTATACCTATATTTTTTCTATAAATAATCTCTGCTGTGGAGATCAAACTGGCTTTGAAACATGTTGTTCCCTTCTATCTGTCTAAAAAATATAAGCACCTCGATTGTTGTATAGATTTTTATGAAATTCTCAGAAGAAAAAAATTCTAACAATATGAGATAACATGCACGTTGCAGTTGAAGGTTTTGCCAATACTGATATCATGATCATATGATCATTTCCGAATACTCAGCTTTGAATGACTCTAAGTCACTGAAAATAATTTCTAAAAATTAGGAAAAAAATATGGTTTCTTTGATCCTTTCTGTGCACAATAGTGAAATGTAGAGTTAAAAATAATCATTTTTTCATAATTTATCAACAAAAACGTAGGGAGGTGTCTTCTGCGAAACTAAGGAACGTACAGAGATTATTTTCGAAGCAAATTACACATTTTTGGCTCCTGAAAGTATTGTACGTTTTGTCTATAAGAAAAAACTTGCACTGAAATATTTCAAAAATTATTTTCTTCTTGGAAAAATACAAAAAACTTTGCGATAATCAAAACAACTGGATTCTCTGCAGGGCATTTTGTTTTTGTTAACAACTAATTAACAAATGATTATTTTTGGCTCTAAAGTTCACCATTGTGCACAGAAAGGATCAAAGAAAGCATACATTTGTTCAGAATTTTTATAATTTATTGTCAGTGACTTAGAACCATTCAAACTTGAGTATTCATTCGCCAGTAAATAATCGCTAATCATCCGAACATTTTGAAATTCTGTATCAGTATTGCCGAAACCATCAACTGCAACACGCATATTGTCTCATATTTAAAAAAAATTTCTGCTGAGATTTTCTTGAAAATTTGTACAAAAATCGAGATGCCTATATGATTTGGACAGATAGGGTAAACAGGGGTATTGCCGACACCCGTCTACTATCTGATTTTTTCATGTAGTCCGGTCAATTTGGGAATCATTATCTCGGGTCAAAAAAATGGTACAAACTAACAGTGAGGTGCATGTCAATGCGTCTTAATTTCTG
>JAAAKG020200310.1:0-23630 GCA_010014905.2 Druon quercuslanigerum | reverse complement strand
AATTCCAGATCAATCTAAAAATTTTATAACCCCTTCCTCACACTACTCCCCTCCCTACCGATTGAGTCACGCCTACCTCGAAAGAGAAACGGCCTAATGGTGTAATAATAATAAAAATAGTAATGCGGAGGCGTAGCAACCGTACCGAAAGCACCTGGGTGTGGTGTGTCAAACGGGGACTCTGCAGAAAGAGCAATGTGTCATGACCCGGAGAAACATTATCATTCAGGTTTCTCTCAAGCTTAAAGATCTGGCTGAACTGGATGAAGAGCTTCGTGGAGATTTTTCCGAAGAATACGATCTCTGGAATATCGATTGTGAAGTGTATAATGCAGCGAGAGCTTTGGCAGATGCAAACCTAAACTAACGGCTAAACATAAGATCAACAGACCAATGCATCAACTCACCACAAAGATAGGCTAGGCAAGATTGTCCGCATCCCACATTCAGTGTGTGATTGACTGCATAACATATGGCAGCAATTCCACGGCCAACGTTAGACAGTTTGCGCGTGAACTGCAAATCCGTTATCACACACTGAACAAGCCAAAGCTGCTGACCATCAGGCAGCGTATGGTTGACAGAGTACGGGTACAATATGACGTTAGGAGAAGTCTAGAGCGTAGAAAGAGGTGGGTCAGCAAAAAAACGAAGATTGTCTCATTCACGAGAAGAAGACTTAAAGAACATAAATTGATTCAATGAGCTTGACCCGATGGCATCAAGACCTTTTGGTAGAAGAAGTTTCCTGTAACCCACTAGGATCTGCCCCACATTTTTAGCTCATATCTAATGTCGGAAAAGCTTATGCTGGAGTGGTCGTTGGAAGGGCGCACAGTATTCCTGCCAAAGATAGAAAAATTAACTCACCCTAAGAATTACAGGCCAATTACTTGTATAAACTCACTGTATTAGATATTTAAAGATATACTAAATGATAAGATTCTTCAAATAATCAGACCTGTGTGGCAAGAAATGTACGAACAACACAACTCAAAGAAAGGCGTAGCGGCAGGGTATCGGGTGACCCTGCTCATTGATAGATGTATCTGTAAAAAGGAGCATTCCGCCAGCGCGGCCTATTGATGGCCTAGATTGATTACCGTAAAGCTTTCGATTCAACCTCCAATAGACCTATTATCTGTCTTTTGGAACGCCTAAAGCTTCATTTGCACATCATGAGGTGCATAGAGACAGTGATGCCCATTTGAAAAACCAGATTTACCATCTCATCTGGAAATCCTCGTATGCCAACTAAAAGTGTCACCTTTTATTGAGGTGTCTGTCAGGGCGACACAATAAGTCCACTCCTCTTTTGCCTCACATTATTGCCACTACCTCTCGCACTTCGCCACTTTTGCGTCAAACATAGAAATCGAAAGCAAAAGGCCACTAATGTATTTTACATGTATGAACTTAAGATGTCTGCTAAAAATAAAAAGTGACTACACCCTGCTGTCGAGATTCTCAAGGAATGCTCTAAGGATATTGGAATTGATTTTGCATTAAAAAAATTCGCTTGGGTTTATTTGGAATGAGGAAAACTTACTGGCATCGGGAAACGAAAGGCTAAGGAGCGTTTCTGTAGAAAGCAGCGGAGAAAGGTGCTATAACACTCGGCCACTCCTAAGTCCCAGATTAAGAAAGTACAGAAGAAAAAATTTCCATAAACAACTCATCGACAAGAGGATGTATGGTATTTTTAACAAACAATGCGGAGTATCAGTCGATGTCGTGTGCGCTAACGTTTGTTTTTCTAAAATAACCCGGAATAAAGTCGGGCATGGACCACCTTCATCACTTTTACGGCATTAGCCTTGATACCGCTCTGCTAAACACTCCCCAGAAAATCGAGCCAATTATCGAGAATGAGAAGTCCCACATATAGTGGAACTTCATATTCTCGACAATTGTTTCTGTTGCACGCTCGAGGCCTGGCATAGTCCTCCTGGACTTCGAGTGACTTTTGATCTACACCTCGAGAACTACCAGGAAGCAAAGTTTCAACAAATTTAGCCGAGAGGCATTTCCCATAAAAATTCTGCAGGGTGCTTTATGCTCCTGAAGTCCTATTTAGTTAAATTATACATCATATAAATTGTATTAAAAAACGAAGCAGATGTTCCAAAGATGTAAAAAAGAAAGACTAGATAAGAAAAGTGAGATTAAAAGAACAAAATTTATATACCTTACGGCGTTTAGCTTTCGCGGATGATAGGGTGAATAGGGGCGGATGACAGCAGAATCAATTGAAGACCTCCAAAGAAGGCTGAACAAACTGAAAGAAACATGAAGAGCATGGGCCTTAAAATTAACATGAATAAAACAAAAATTATGGTATTCAAAAGGTAAAAGTTAGAAAACAATATGCCACATAGTTTGATAGGCCTATTCAATAACGACGGAAAAACAGATGAGGAGTTTTATAGGTATATAAACGAGTGTAGGGACGTTATTGGTACAGCAGGGTCAATTACCAGAAGTAAAAACATATTAAATAAGGCTAAAATAGCAATACTGACGAAAGTAAATATCACCTTGCATATTCTAATTGACAATCACAGGGGGTAAGTTTTTAATAAAAAAATTTTTGTCACAATTAATAAAATAACATATAAAACATATATAAAACAACATATAAAATTACAAAATCAGAAAATAATAAAATTATTTAAAAAAAAAATTACACTCAACCTTTTTTTTGAAAATTACCGAGAAATTTTAGAACATTAAAATAGTTAACGTTTGCACGTGGTCCAGGTTTGGATGGTAATTAAAGCTACTATGACTCTGGGGTGTAATATATAGTACTAACGCATTACACACAGCTAACGTATACTTAAAGTATAATTGAAAACAATTACGTGGATACTTTAATGCAAGTTACAATTTTAAATTTTGTAACACAAGATTGTACCTATAGTTTAACATATGGATATCCTCTTTTTTATGAACAATATTTTTATTAATTTTATAATGTATCATTTCCAAAATTAATCGTTTCTTATAGTTAGACTCAAAATCTAGAATAATTGTATTATTCCAATCAAATGCATAGTTTTAAGAATCACAATGTGCGTTAATGACAGCTTCTCCTCTTTTGTTATTAATATGTTCTTTTATGCGAACTTGTAACATTCTTTTAATTTCACCTATATATGAAACAGAGCAATTTTTACAACTAATCTTATAAACGACGTTAACATGATTTCATTTCAAAAAACTTTTTATTAAATGGTAAACAAACTTTTGTTTGACGAGCCAATAATTGTTTTTGTACCGAATTTTTGTTAACAGAACTATGTTTAATCTTGAGCTTCCGAATCTCAATTTGTTAAGTAATAAATTCTATCGGATAATCATTTTTTTTTAATAATTGGGATACGAATTTCAAATTTTTTAATGAAATTTTTTATGTAATAACATAAGTGCTCTGTCAACCAAGTTAAACATAATATTTTTTTGACTTGTAAAGGATGACCTGAGAAGAAATTCACTGTTCTTCCTGATATATTTTATTTTTGATACCAATAAGTAATAATATTATTATTAACTTTTATCAAAGATATATCCAATAAATTAATTTGGTTGTTTTCTTGAAGTTCGTAAGTGAAATGTAGATTATTATAGTAAGAATTAAAAATGTGAATAACTAATTCAATATCTTCTTGTTCAACACACAAAATAGTGTCATCAACATACCTATAGTAAAAAGGGAGTGTGACACCATGTTTAGCTTTTAGTATTTTTAAGGAAAATCTTTCAAGGTCATCCATCACCATATCTGCAAATAAGGGTGAAATGGGTAAACCCATGGGAGTGCCATCAATTTGTTGATATATATTTTCGTCGAAAACGAAATAAGTATTATCAAAAAGAGAGTTGGACTGTTTTTGAAATTTCATTAATAAAAGTTCATAATAATATTATTACCAACTAATATAAAAAAATTATCAGGAAGAACGGTGAATTTCTTCTCAGGTCATCTTTTAAAAGTAAGAAAAAAATTATTTTTAACTTGGTTGACAGAGAAATTATGCTATCACATAAAAAATAACATAAAAAAATTAGAATATTGTATCCCAATTATTACAAAATAATAATCATCCGATACAACTTATTAATCTACAAAATCAAGGTTAAATATAGTTCTGTTCAAAATTTTAAATATTAAAAAATATAACATACCGTTATTACCGTTGATGAAACATACGTTGTCTGACATAATTAAGCTAGGTAAAGATATGTCAAAAATGGGATGATGTTAACGTCGTGATTAGTCACTACTATACGATGAGAGAATCGAACAAGTTGATAAGTTCGTGTACCTTGGTAGCTTATTTACTAGGGAAGGGAAGATAGATAAGGAGTTAGATAGACTCATAAACAAAGGTATGAATGTTATTGGTAGAGCAGGCCCCCTTATAAGAAGTAAAAATATATCAAATAAGGCTAAAATGGCAATACATAATTCCATATTTGTACCAACTGTAATATACGGCAGCGAGACATGGACATATCAAGAAAAAGATAAGAGTAGAATCAACGCGATCGACATGAGATTCCTGCGAATAATATGCAGGAAAACTCTGATGGACAAAGTAAGGAACGAAATAATTCTTAGGGAATATGGTGCGGAAGAGACGCTAGTTGACAAATGGGAAAGAAATCGGTTAAGATATTTCGGGCATGTTGAGAGAATGAAGGATGAACGACTAACGAAACAAGTATATTAAGGTGAGGTAAATGGCAGCGTGCCCAGAGGCAGACCGCGAAAAGAATAATTAGAATGTGTGAATGAGGCCCTAGAAGACATAAGAAGCCACAGAAGCACGAGGGCCTGCATGAAAAAATGCATGGACGGTAAAGAAGCTAGAGATGTATGCCAGGACAGAAAAGTATGACGGAAGAGTGTCAGTAGAGTGAATGACGCCTGAAACAAAAGACCTTGGCTACTGATGGACCCAAGTGGGGAACCTCACATGACGACTTTGTGAGGATCTTCACTTGGGGTGATTGCTAGAGAGATTGATTAGCAACCTGGGTGGGAGAAGTCTTGAAGAATGAACGTGTTATTTAAATCAATAACACGAGAATTCTAGATCTGCGCATAATAGATTCTGCACATAATATGTGCGAAAACTCTAATAAACAAAGTGAGTAATGAAATAATCCTTAAACAATGTTGTGCAGAACAAACACTAGTTGACACATGAGAATTAAATTGGTTAAGATGGTTTGGGCATGTTGAGAGAATGAACTATGAATGACTAATGAAACAAGTGTACCAAAGTGAATCAAACAGCAACATACCCAGAGGCAGACCGCGGAATGAATGTTTCGAATTTGTGAATAAGACCCCAATTAGAAGAGACATAGGAAGCCATAGGACCATGAGATCTTGCATAAAAAATTCCATGTACGTGAAGAAAGATAGAGGAGTATGCGTGGACAGAAAAGTATGCTGATATTTAGTTAATAAACAGAGTGCTCGTAGAGTGAATGAAGCCTAAAACAAAAGACCTTGGATAGCAATGGGCCCGAGAGGTAATCCTTAAATGACGACTTTGTGAGGTTCTTCACTTGGGATGATTGCTAAAGATATTGATAAGCAACCTGCTTCTGAGCAGTGTTGCGGAACTAGCGTGTTACTTTATTGATTAACACGAGACTTCTAGAAAAATCAAAAAAACCTTTTCCTCCTTTTTCGCATTACTCCCCTCCTCATCGAACAAGGCACGCCTGTCCCGAAAGAGAAATGGCTGAAATATATATAATTAATTTTCTAATGGTTGCCATATAAAAGATATTTTGGGAAAATAGTTTCTTTCATCGACATATTGATGAAAATAGAAGCCCAGATATGACAAAAAATATTATATAAATGATTCAGCTTCTCTCTGAACATGCTCCAAATTTTCCAGTCCAAACTTTAATTTTGGGGTTCTGTTTTGCTAACGAGATTTAATCGCCGATTATCTCCGTTAACCGTCCAAAATCAACCGGTTAAGTACAATGGTGATTACTCTGCTCAATCATACTTCAGGTGATAGTGAATTGGAAGATACTGATTAAATTAGGCTAATCGAGGATTAATATTGGAATTGGTGAAATCGGCCCTTTACCTGTTACCATGCCAACCTCCGGCAAGTTACCTTTTTCGCTGAGTCACATTTACATATTTGTCATATTTGTGGAAATTTCCTTTGCGGTAACTCACATTGCGACATTGAGTCCACAAAAAATGAACAAAAAGTGGTAGGGTGATTTACATTATTTTTATGACCCATCACAATAGTGCGTCGCTGAAAAGGTAGGAGTGTGAGCTATATTATTTTTGTGACGCACTTTTGTCATCTTTGTCTGGAATTCAGATTTTCCCGAAATCTTCAAAAACGTTTTATAATGAAACTAGAAAACATACACGCGCCCCACGCGCGATTATTATAAATATAATTATGTGTAATCATTTTTGTTCGAAATGTCATATTGCCGGTAAAAAGATGCAAGCATGTTCATGTTTCGATGACCCACCTCGAAAAACGGTGATGTCGATTTCCTTGGTCATGACCCATTTCTAGATGAGTATAAATATTATGTAAAGCAGGTTATTAAAAAAATTGAATTGAAATGTGTACATTTTTAGTTTCTAGATTAGGTTTGCCATGTCATGCACTCGATTGGTATACACCTCGAGATATGGTGTTTCTGACACATTTAATTTTTATTACCATTTTTTTTTTAATTTCTTTAATCAAATACATACAGATATAGTTTGATAAATTTACTGACTACCTGAAAAAGTTTCAAAGTTGTAGGAGTTTTCATTCGTAAGAAATAGGATAGCAAAGTTGGAGGTTGCCCATTTCCCCGAAAATTAGGTCCTTTACCCTTAGAAACAACTTCAAGTAATAAAAAGTTATTCAGATGCTTAACTATAATAATGGCAAGATTTTCTAGGCAGATTTACACCACCTATTTAGATAGGATGGAAGAATCTTACAAATGACACAACGCTAAAATAATATTTTTCTCTTCAAACCCTTAAAATGTAACTTATTTCAAATTAATACCAATATTCAGACAACTCCCTCCATACTTCCGGGATGCGAATCCCGCTTCAGTTGGTAACGCGACGACAAAATGTCGCAGTTACGCGTTGAACAATTGAACATTTTGTGTAGTCGTACTCTCCGGAGAGTATTCTCAATTCGCGTCAGCGAGTCGCGGGGGACGGGAAGACATTGCAAAAAGGAAAAGAAAAGAGAACGGTGAACGCCAAACATTATAATAAATCAGTCGTGCTCTGACGTGAATGTAAAATGGCCGGAACCGATCTGGTCATGTATAACACGATGGTTCTAGGAAGGGACGAAGGGTGGTACTGGTGGTCGCATGATCGCAGAATCTCGAAGAGAGATGGAGCAGAGAAATTGAGAGAAATGGAAAGAGGGAAATGTAAAGAGAGAAAGAGAAAAAGGATATGAAGAGGGAAAGAAAAAGTGAGATAGGAAAAGAGAGGGTGAGAGATAGAGGGAGAAAAATAGGCCAAGGGAAGTGGGCCATTGTGAGAGTTATTTGTCATGCTGCCTCCGAATCTATGGGGTTTCAAATAAGCGCTAGGGTTGTTTTCTCGTGCGGGCCTATTGGGACATTATCGATGGTTATAGCCTGTAGTAAGCGCCATATGTAAAGAAAGGAGATGGTCTATCATAAAAGCAAGACATTTTACATCTCTGCCAAAATTGGAACTTGCTTCTGTTTTTTATACTGGTCAATTTTCTTTTGCATTTAGGAAACTCAGACAATTTTCAGACAATTTTTGCAGCAGGAGTGGTATATCATTTTAGTTAGACGAGTCATAAATCCCTGTTCAGCAAGATCCTCTTTACATGGATTCTGCAGCTCAGAAAATTCTGTAGAGTTAGGAAATTTTTAAAGTTAAGAAAACTCAGGGAATTTACAAATTGATCAGAAATGTCATTTCCTTCCTTACCACTTATTAAAAAAAGTCCAATCTTTTTCTCTTGTGGTAAAAAAAACATTTACTTTTTCTCGTTTTTCTTTTAAATGCAAAATAAATTAATAGAACATTGCGAAAATGGTTCAGCTGTCCCAGCTAGTCGCTTAGATGGATTTTGTCTTCGAAGAAAATTTAGCTGTGTTCCTTAAATATTTAGCTAAAACAGATAGATAATTAGGTAACACAGCTAGAAATTGAGGGAGCATATATGGAAAACTCTCGCGCTTCGCGCTTGTTTTCGAACGTTTAGTGCGTACACTCTAACTAGATTTGTCCAAATACGAGGGCTGTCCCAAAAGTATCCGACCTACCTCGATCTCTTGGCGCTTGATTTATTCTTCGTCATCCGGGGGGTGGCATCCTTCAAAGTCGTCCCCATTTGATTATACAAGACGCTCATATCGATGTTTTCACTTATTAAAGCACTATTGAAAGTCAGACTTCGGAATCACCTTTAGTGAATTCGTCGCATTAGTTTCAACAGTCTCTTTATCGTCGAATCAATGTCCCTTAAGCGGCATTTTCAATCGAGGAAAGAGCCAAAAGTCGCAGAGAGCTATATCGGGACTGTATGGAGACTGGCGGAGCTGCGCAACACTGTGTTTCAATAAATACTGCTGCACAAGGTTTGATGCGTGCGCTGGAGCATTGTCGTGATGAAGAAGATAGTCACCGGTTTCCCAAAGTTGCGATCTTTTTCTCCTGAATGCATTACGCAATCATTTCAGAACTTTAATGTAGTACTCTTCGTTGATTGTCTAGCCTGTAACAGCATATTCGGGATGCACAACGCCCTCCTAATCGAACAAAACAATCAACATTGACTTGATGTTTCTTCGACTTTGACGGGCTTTTTTCGACCGAGGATCGGATGGAAGCTTCCATTGCGCAGATAGTTGTTTTGTTTCCGGATCATAACCATAAACCCATGTTTAATCACCAGTAATAACTTTTTTTAAGAAAGTTTTGATCACTACTGATTATTTTCAGATTGTCCTGAGCGATTTCTAATCGAAGGTTTTTTGTTGGTCTGTGACCAGTTTCGGGATGAACTTTGCACAAACACGAGTCATTCCCAAATTCTCGGTTAAAATTCGCCAAACAGTACTTTTTGGTATTCCAAGGTCATCTTCTAGTTCTCTTATAGTCAAACGACAATCTTGTTCAACTGCGACACGCACATGCTCGACATTATCCGACGATGTTCCCGTCGAAGGTCGGCCAGAACGAGGATCACTGTTAACAGATGTGCGACCGCTTTTGAAGCGCCTATACCACTCTTTTATTTGTGTTTTGCCCATACACTCATCTTTAAAGGCCCTTTGCAACATTTCAATAGTTTCCGCACAACTTTTGCCGAGATTAGAGCAAAATTTTATGCAAATTCGTTGTTCGACTCGTTCTGTCACGTTTAGCAATAAACTAATTGCGACAAACGCAAAAAATTTGATGTGAACAAATACACGGTGCGCGGAAACTAAGTCGTTTTATCGGTATTTCGGGCTACTGACGAGGAGGTTCGGAGTTGCTGGTGACTTTCGTACACTCCAGAGGTCGCCTGAGTCTCTCCGCGCGAAGATATGAACGTAGGTCGGATACTTTTGGGACAGCCCTCCTATAATCACACCATCAGGCCATTTCCCTTTCTGGGTAAGCGTGACTCACTCGGCGGGGAAGGAAGTAATATGAGTAAAGGATTATAAAATTTTTAGATTGATATAGAATTTTCATGTTATTTATTTAAATAACACGTGGATTCGGCAACACTGCTCCAAACCAGGTTGCTAATCAATTTCTCTAGCATTAACTCCAAGTGAAGATCGTCCCAAATTCGTCATGTGAGATGCCCCACTTGGGTTCATTAGTATCCAAGGCCTTTTGATTCAGGCGTCATTCACTCTACTGACACTGTTTTTATTAACTATTTACCGCCATAATTTTTTGCCCTGCAATAATGCTCTAGCTTCTTGCACGCCTCATTCACACATTAGAAAACTTCTTTCCACGGTCTGCCTCTGGACACATAGCCATTTACTTTAACTTGATACACTTGTTTCGTTAGTCGTCCATCTTTCATTCTCTCAACATGCCCGAACCATCTTAATCTATTTCTTTCCCATGCTTTAACTAGTATCTATTCCGCAACACGTTCTTTACAAATAATCTCGTTCCTCACTTTTTCCATCAGAGTTTTCCCGCAAATTATGCGCAGGAATCTCAAGTCAATCGCGTTAATTTTACTCCTATCTTTTCCTTGATAGGTTCATGTCTCGTTACCGTATCGTAAAGTATGTACAAATGTATAATTATGTATTGCCATGAAATATTTTTACTTCTGATAAGGTGTCCTACGCTACCAATAACCTTCTTAACTTCGTTTATGCGTTTATCTAACTCCTCATCTATCTTCCCTTCCCTAGTAAATAAGCTACTAAGGTATACGAATTCATCAACTTGTTCATTTCTTTTCATCATTTAATATAATGTTAAATGTTGCTTTCTCACTCTTTCCTTCGAACACCGTAGTTTTTGTTTCATTTAAATTAATTTGGAGGCCCATGCTCTTCATGCTTGCATTCAGATTACTCAACATTCTTTGCAAGTCTTCGATTGACTCCACCATCACAAATTTATCCACTGCGAACGATAACCCACGTACCCTTATCGTTTCGAGATGCACACCCTCTTCGTCGAAAAGCGTCATTCTTAAACACTTTTTCCTGAATAATATAAATAGCCATGAAGACATAAACATCCCTGTCTAACGCCTTGCATAATTTCGAAACAGTCACTCAGTTTCCCATTCACCCTTACACTCGCTTAGCTAGTATATATCGTTTTTGGAGCTTGTAGAAACCATCCATTGAATCCTTACTCTTTTCGTACTTTCCAAATGTTACTTCTATTTACCTTGTCGAAAGTTTTTTTTAGGTCGAAAAATGCACAGAAAGCTTTTTTCCTACACTAAAACTTTTTTCTTTGATCTCCCTTAAGCTAAATATTTGAACCGTACATGACCTTCCTGGCCTAAATCCACTTTTGACTTTCCAAATATGTTCTTCTTTTATTTTTATTACCCCTCGAATAAGTATTTTTGAGTATATATTACTTACGGTACTTAATAAGCTGATCCCGCTGTAAATATTGCAGTCGCTTTTATCTGCCTTTCTTTTGTAGATTGGTACGATAATCGCTTTTTTCCAAGCATCTGTGACTTCTCACATATCAATGAATAAATTTATTGATTCGCACAGTCTATGTTGTATGTACTTGCCACCGTATTTAAGCATTTCAGCGTTAATACTGTCTATCCCGGCAGCCTTGCCGTTTTTCAACTTCCTGATTATATACCGAACCTCAGTGACACATACTATCTCAATTTAGTTTTCTAATGCATTGTGTTCTACATCTCAGTTGTGGTGTCCTATAGCTTTATCTCCGAATAGTCCCCTAAACTGGTCTCTCGAAGTGTCTAGAATTTCGTCTGCATCATATAGGATTTCCCTCTTACTATTTCTCATGCTGAAAAATTTTGTACTATTATTTTCCTTCATTTCTTTGTAAAGCAGTTTCTTGCCTTCTTGAAAGTCGTTCTGTTCAAAGTTCAAATATCATAACTTAATTGAAAAACTGTGACGATTACATTCTCTTTGCGAAACTCGCGCTTGGCGCTCAATTATTTGTGATCAATTGAAAGACTTCATCGAGATAAATGATAAATTTTGTTTAAATATACTAAGAACAGCGCTTTAAACTTATATATCGCTTAAAAACAAAAGTTGCATATTTTTGAAAATTATAGAGCGTTTGATATTTTTATCTAATTAAGAAATTTCATGAAAATAGTTACGAAATACATATATCTTATATCCAGTAGAAATTTAGATTGATGTTTGTTAACCTATTAAAATTTTTTTTGTCTTATTTTGAAAATTTTCACAATGTTCATAAGAATATAGCTTTTGAAATCTTTATCGAATTTAAAAATGTCATTCGGATAATTTGCAAGTATTTTCACCGTGTACCAGAAAATTTGACAAAAATTTCGATAACTTATGAAAAAATATTTCTCTTTTTTTGAAAAGGCTCTAACTTTACGAATTTTCGTCTAATCGAAAAACTTATTTAAATAAGTTTTTAAATACATTTCATATTTAGTGAATAATTTAAATAAAATTTCCTAATCTATAAAAAAAAATGTTTTGTTTTTTTTCTGAGCATTTTCAATTTTTCAAATGCATATAACTTTTCCAATTTCTTTCGAAATTTAAAAATTTTATTCGGATAATTTTCAAGTTTTCTACTTACCTATAAGAAACTTTATTAATTTCTGAAATTTGAAAAAAATCAGATTTTAAAAATGCTCTAAATCTTTTAATTTGGTTTGGAAATATCTGTTGAGCAAACTTAGCGTTCATTTTGGGTACTTTAAAAGGTGTATCAAAGGCTGACTCGATTGGACAAATCCTTCAAAAGTTAGCGTGGCTACAACATTCAGATCCCCATGTATACAAACATACAGACAGCCACACAGACTGGCAGGCATACAAAAAGCCACTCTCATGAATGTATAACCAGTGGCCCTCTACTATGATATTTTGCTGTTAGACACCAATTGATAATTTTTGAAGAAATTTAATTAAAAAATTACTCTGATATCGTTTTTTAATGGAAACACCATATTGTTTTTTATGAAATCGACTATAATTTTGAAGTAAGGTCACTCTATTAATATACACAATTTTATTTAGAGAAACATAAGCGATTTTAGAGTTTTTCATACATTGCTCACATTTTCGACTTATTCTTATAAAAAATTGTAAAAATAATAAACATGTTCTGCCAGATAATACAGTATCATAGAAGAGAGACCTTGCATATAAATTGTAGTCGATTTTATAAAAAACAATATGGTGTTAGTTAAAAAACGTCCTTAGAGTAATTTTTTTATTATATTTGTTTAAAAATTATGAATTGTTGTCTAACAGAAAAATATCACCGTAAAGGGTCATTGGTTATACACATTTAATTGATTGTGTTAAAGAACCGAAATTTATCAAACAAAACGTTGCCTAATTCTGCATTTATTTATTACAGTTTATAAAAAAAATTACTAATTGTTTAGTAACAATAAAAAATAACTATAGAGAGCTACTAGCAAGACATTAGGAATTTATTTCTCTGAAAAAACGGAGTCTATATGTTGAAAAATGGCAAAACAATGAATTTGCCATCTTGTCAAGATGTATTTTTAACATATCTGAAGTTGATTTGAAAACCAATTCCTTACATTGAAAAAAGACAATACTAGGCATTCATGAACTGATTTTGTTTAAACAAATAATAATAATTGCCTGAAATCAAAGAATCGCTTAAAAATGTATAAGGAAGATGTTTATTGTCTCGTATGTTAAAAAAAGGAAACAAATCTATTTGAACATGAAGAATTTATGGACTTGTTTATAAAATTGGTTTAAATAATTAACTATTGTTATCTATTTTTTATAAGTCATATCAAACTTGTTTTCTTCAGATTTCCTCTTATAAACATACATCTGAAGCAGCTATATATCATTCTTCCTAAAAATCTAACTTTTGTTGATTAATTTGTTTATAAAAATTGTAAAAATTGTAAAAAAAATTAAAAATTGATCGAATAGTTTGGGCTAAACGTTAATTTGTCCACAGGCACCTCACTTGGCCCTACTATGGACCAAGGAAATTAGCTACTCCATTTTTTGTTCAAAATTGATCGTCTTGAGTTAAAAATTTAGTGATTACGTTTTTCATTGAAATTTCATCATTTTTCGTTGAAAATTCAACTACTCAGTTTTAATTTGAACTACTTAATTATAAATTAACTGTGTTGGCTGAACATTGAACTATTTTGTTGGAATTTTTTTGAGTTTAAAATTAATTCCTTTAACTGAAAATTTACTAATTTAATTTTTATAAAAAAAAGTAACCGGTTCGAGTTGAAAGATAAAGCTTTTTGATAAAAATTTATATTTTTCAGTTTGAGATTTATTCTTTTTTATAAAATATTCGTCTTTTTGGATTAAAGTTTATAACTGTGTTGCTAACATATTTATCCAAAGTGTTTTACACTTCAACTATTTTGTTGAAAAATTGTCTTTTATAAATGAATTTAATTTTAGCAACTTGATTAAGAGTTGAAATCCTTTGTTAAACATTAAGTTTTGTTCTTAAAGATTTATCATTTTAGTTTAAAACTCGTCTCATTGGTTTAATGATAATTCAAAAATTTAGTTGAAAATTACACTATAGTGTTGGAAATACATGTATATTATTAAAAATTTGAAATTTTGGTAGAAAATTAATCTTTTTGGTTAAAAATACATCTTTTTGGTTGCCAGTTCATTTATTTGTCGAAAATCAATTATTTTGTTAAAACTTCATCTTTTTTGGTCGAAAATGTAACTTCTTTGTTGAACATTTATCGTTTTTTAATTATTTTTATATTATTTATTTGGTTCTATTCATTTACATTTTTTATTTTTTTATTTCTTATTATTTGATTTACTTATCTTTTTTTATCAAGGATTCCACTATTTTGTAGAAATTCTTTTTTTTGTAGAGTTCCACTGTTCTGTTTTTAAAATTAAAATTTTTCTTGTTTAAAATATTATCTGCTTTTTTTAAAATACAATCTTCTTCAGTTAAACTTTAAATATATTATAATTCTCCTTAACCCTCATGACTCACATGGGGTCAGAATGACACCAACATCAACTTCAGATAAAAATTTGAATAGGAGTGCGTTTAAATTCGGACCTGTGCTGCCATTTTAAAAGAGTTTGAGGTCTCTACTATATCTTCAACGTGTTTCCGTTGATCTTCAGTGCCTCTGCTGCTTTTGTAGTTGAATGAACAAATGGTTAATAAATGATTGGGGTAATTCTGACCTATATAAGTATAGTGCTCGAGATCCATAAAAATCAAAGATTTTAGGTTCGTGTTTTTGGTACTCAAATAATCATGTGAAGTGTAACGAAACCAAATATTCATGTACGAATTTTTTTCCTGTCCTACAATTTGATATTTTAACATTTTCAATCACAATATCATGCCCATCGTGTCAGCTTCCAACGTGTGCAAAACCATCGCAATTCATAATTTCTTGAATGTGTAGGCAAAGAGCAAAAATAAAATTTTTTCAGTTTCTTCATTTATTATACAAATTTTCTAGATAAAAAATTTTAACCTTATTAGAAAAACTTTCATATGAATAAAAATAGATCAAAGTATTGAGTTTGTTATTGGACGTTTTTTTTCTGAAAATACGTCCCATACGATCTTCAAAATAATCTTCTTCTAAACAAATTTTAGCTATAAATAATAAAAATTGTGGAAATTATGAATTTTTTAATGAAAAATTAATTTTTTTATACCTTTGAGAATTTTTGTATACGCCTCTAAATAATTTTAATTAAAGAAACAATCAGAATCAATGTTATATATATATAATAGCTAGGGTAGCTAAAAAATGCTTCTTTCTTTAGATCGCAGCGAACGCCCCCCCCCCCATTTTATTCCAAATCCGAAAAATGAAAGTCCGTAATTTAAAAAACTTTTCTATTTTGATATTAACAGCTGCCGGCTTTAACTTGAAGTTTCCCGTGTAAAGAAGTATCCAACGAAAAATTTCATGTATCAGACATGTTGAGTTTGACATTCCTAACCCACCCCTACAAGTACCTGAAAACTACCCTTAAAACCAAAAATGTCAATTCTTTATGAAATCGACCATTTGAACACTATATTATTGTCTTTTTTTACTCAATATTATTAAAGTTGGTCTAGTGGAATATTTATTATCGTTGGTCAATTATTTTTTAATTATTTAAACAAATGGAATTTGTCTAACAAATTTTTTAAAAATTTTTTTCCCCTTAAAATTATTACTATTAGTCTAGTGGAATATCTACTAATATTGGTTTATTAATTTTTAATTGTTCAAACAAATGGAATGTGTTTAAATAAATTTTTTTAAATTCGTTTTTTTCCTAAAAATAGTAACTATTGGTCTATTGAAATATTTATTAACATTATTTCATAAATTTTTAATTATTTACATAAATGGAATTTGTTTAAGTATTTTCGTTCGGAATTTTTTTAAATCGAAATTATTACTGTGGGTCATGTGGAATATTTATCAATATTGGCTCATTAATTTTTTATTCTATAAACAAATTATTAGTTGAATAGTAATATTTGTTTTAAATTAATAATAATTTTTTGTTTCAACAATTGAAAAATGTTGGAAAATAAAGTTTTGTTACTTGATATAAAAAACTGCCAGTTCAACGAATATTAGTGAAAAGCAATTTTTTTTTACACAAATGGTATTTCTTTAAATACTTCAAAATTAATTAACCAATTTTGTTAAATATTCCACTAAACCAATAGTAATAATTTTCATTTTAAGAACCTTCAAAAATATAAGAACAACAAATTCCATTTTTTTAAACAATTAAAATTTAATGAATTAATGTTAGTAAATATTCCACTAGACCAATAGTAATGATTTTTGAGGGAAAGAGCGAATTAAAAAAAAAATTAATTAAAAAAATTCCATTTGTTTAACCAATAAAAAATGAATGATCCAATGTTAATAAGTATTCCAGTAGGCTAACAGTAGTAACTTTTAGGGGAAAACAAATTTTTAAACAAAAAAATTAATAAGACAAATTCCATTTGTTTCAATAATTAAAAATTAATTAAACAATTAGAATAAATATTCCACTAGACCAATTTTTTCAAATTCTAGGTAAAAAAGACGAGAATACAGTGTTCAAAAGGTCAATTTCATGAAGAATTGACATTTTCGGTTTTTAGGGTAGTTTTCAGGTACTCGTAGGGGTATGTTAGGGTTGTCTAACCCATATGTCTGATACATTAAATTCTTCATTGGATAATTCTCTACAGTCCTCAATACTTTCCCGTCATATTTTTTCCAACCCTAAAAGACTATTTTAAAAACTCAAAAAAGTGATTTTTCGTTATGCATTTTACATGGTAAACTTCAAGTCAACAGGCACCTGTTAAAATCAAAATAAAAAATAAAAAAATTAGGCACTTTCTTTTGTTGGAATTGGAATAAAATGGGGGAATCGTTGCCGTTTAGCATGCAAAAACATTTTTTAATGCATTTTTGGGACACCCTCATGCACGCAATCAGTATGACAACGTTTCAAAGTCAGCTGGTGTCAATTTGACCCCATAAGTAATACATTCTTTTTCAGAGGTGTAAGTGATTAGCGTTAAGAATTCGACTTTTTTTATTGAAAATTGAGCTACAGTCAAACTCCGAGATAGCCGCAGTTTTGGGGCTGACCATGAACCTGACATAACCTAAGGGAACCAGGCATAGTCCAACTCCGATCGCAAACAGTCTATTGTATTTTTAGGCCTGATTGAGGGTGACTGAACTCCGCAGGCCCCGCGCAGCTCGTATCACTGATAGTCGCGGTGCGGCGTCGATTCTCTATATCCGAGTTTAACTGTCCAAAAATTTTAAGACCGTACAGCTCGGGACTCTGTATACGCAAACTTACAAACAGTCGACGCCTGCACGAAAGGAAATGACGATTTGATGCAGTACCGAAAAGCAGTATGGCGCTAAAAAGGGATTGGCCCACGGAAGAGCTGATATCCCAAGTGTGAGTGTGTGCACGCCGATACCGAAGTAACGAAGAGCGGTCCTAAAAGTTTCTGGTGTACTTAATTTAGAGTTAAACTCCTTTTTTGAAAATTATTTTTTTGTTGAAGATCATTTTAATTGAAAATTCATGCATATTGCTGACATTTTTTTTATTTCTTAGAAAATTAGTCTTCTTCTTTCGGTGCTGAAAACTCAATTATTTGGTCAAAAATCTGTAACTGTTTTCTAAAACATTCGACTTTTAAAATTGAAGACTCAACTCTTTTAACATGTTACCTATACATTTAGTTTTATTTAAAAGCATTCCTTCTCCTCGCTTCTCCTATCATTCAGCTTTTTTCATAAAAAACTGCCCCATTCCCCTTTTTGGAGAGAATTTTCGGTGATTGAGTAGTCTGAAATTATCAAGAAACTCATACTGAAGTTTGTTAAATTCTGTAATGTTTCTTATTCTGCACTGCTGTCCCTAATATTATTTAAGATATATTTAGAAGCAAATACTTTTTAAATTCACATTATTGATATTTCAGTGTCAAGAATATCATAAATGTATATAGCATATAATTTGTAAAGCATAAAGAAATATCAACAAAATTCATCGGGCAAAACTGTAATCATTATCGAGTCCTGTGGAAAGGCGTGGGCGGCTTCGTCAAACCAATAATAATTAAGTTGCGAAACACATAACACGAGAACAGGTACCGCCTAACGCCTAACGAATCAACGAACCATAAGCTGCCCGATTCGATTTCGGTATTGCGATTCGATTCCATAGCCACCTCACGAATCAATTTTCAATCAGCTTTGTTTATTTCAAGTTTCATCAATTCTATTTTGTTATTTTGCTTCGCATTTGTACGCTGCTTTATTTCGTGACGAATGTTTTCTGCATACAAAATCATTTTATATCACGATTAGTATTTTTTCCTTCTCACGAGATTTTTAAATTTAAAGATTCATAAAATTAATAATTATACAAAATTTTTGTACTTCAAAGAATCTGTTATTTAAAAAAATTGTAATAGAAGCAATAAAAATTTTGTTTAATTGATGAAAAGTGATATCTTAACTTTTTATTATTATTATTATTACAGCAATAGGCCGTTTCCCTTTCGGGGTAGGCGTGACTCATTCGGTGGGGAGGGGAGTAGTATGAGAAAGGGGTTATAAAATTTTTTATATTGATCTAGAATTCTCGTGTTATTTATTTGAATAACACGTTCATTCCGCAATACTGCTCCGACCCAGGTTGCTGATCAATCTCTCTAGCAATCACCCCAAGTGAAGATCCTCACAAAGTCGTCATGTGATGTTTCCCACTTGGGTCCATTAGTATCCAAGGTCTTTTGTTTCAGGCGTCATTCACTCTACTGACACTCTCCTTATTAACTATTTTCCGCCTTACTTTTCTGTCCTGCCATATTTCTCTAGCTTCTTTAACGTCCATGTATTTTTTCATGCAGGCTCTCTCGTTTCTTTGGCTTATTATGTCCCTTCTCACTAAGGTCTCATTCACACATTCTAACCATTCTGTCCGCGGTCTGCCAGTGGGCACGCTGCCATTTACTTATACACGTGTTTCGTTAGTCGTCCACCTTTCATTCTCTCAACATGCCCGAACCATCTTAACCGATTTCTTTCCCATGTGTCAACTACTGTTTCTTCCGCACCACATTCTTTACGGATTATCTCGTTACTGACTTTTTCCATCAGAGTTTTCCCGCATATTATGCGCAGGGATCTCAAGTCAATCGCGTTAATTTTACTCTTATCTTTTTCTTGATAGGTCCATGTCTCGCTACCGTATATTATCCTCATATATCTTTCCGTCCCTAGTAAGTAAGCTACCACAGTATACGAATTTCTCACCTCAATTATCATTCAATACAATGTTGCATATTTTTTTCTCACTATTTCCTTCGCACACCATAATTTCTGTTTTATTTACGTTAATTTCGAGGCCCATGCTCTTCATGCTTGCATTCAATTTATTCAACATTCTTTAAAAATCTTCGATAGCTTCTGCCATGACAAACTTATCATCTGCGAACGCTAACCCCCCGTACCCTTACTGTTTCGAGATCCATTCCTTCTTTGTCGAAAAGATCTATTAGTATAGAATAATTTTGGACAATACATAAAAATCAAACCGTTGAGTTTGAGTTTAAAATTACCAATTTCCGCGGAAAAAACAAACAGAATGTAAGTTTGTCAAAACGGTAAAATTATTCATTATAATACAATGATTTTTGTTTGAAATAGCCAATTCTTCATCAAAAATAATAACATACCCTATTATTGTTTAATTTATGTGTATATTATGTGTTCTTTAATGATTTTTGGAATCATTTTCCTCCTATTTTTTCTCTTTCCTGCCCCTCCCCCCCCCCTCTCTCTCTCTCTCTCTCTCTCTCTCTCTGCTTGTGACGCTTGAGTGAGAACCGCACAGCCTCTCGCAGCTGCTCTCACCAATCCCCACCGCGCGGCATCAATTCTCGGAAACATGAAATGGAGGAAAGCGGATCCAGGTTTGCTGTATTATTTTGATATTAGATATCAAATTATTGTAGAAGATGTCTACAATCTCCAAATTTATACAGAAATTATAAATTTCATGAACACATAAAAATGTAAAAAGTAGCATTAATATAAAATATCGGACGATCTTTTTAATTAAAAATACCAATTTACAACTTGTCTCAGAATGGGGCTCCCCGATCACTGTCACGCTCTCGAGCACGTACGAATTTCGGAAGCCCTTTCTCAATAGTGCCTTGCTAACATTAATGCCACGTTCAGGAGTAAAAGTGTAAATTCGTATAACCTTCGCGCGGCATTATTGAGAAAGTCGGATCCGAACTTTGGGCGAGTAGAGAAAAGCCCAGGAATAGGGGTAGATGCCGAGTTCGGATTAGGATTAACAGCACTATCAGGAGCGGCATTGTTGAGAAGGTGGACTAAACAAAATTTTTTACTAACAATACTGGCCCTTAAATAAATTATTAGATAATTTTTAAGTTTTAATTTAACCACAAAGTTCAAAATTTCAAATTTAAGATATAAAAAAAGTCAAGTAATAAAAAGCCTATCAGATTTTCAAAAATAGTGATTACGATGGTGGATATACTTTTTTATGAAAATAAATTTAAAGATATTCGAATATTTAAAAAAAAATTTGTATTCAACTGAACCACTTTTTTCTTATTTATTCTTACAAAATTGTTGTGAATTATACGATTTTAAGAAATGGTGGCGCTTTTTCTCCGTAAAAAGATTCTCTACAACTTTAACTTATTCAATTTGGATAATAAATAAATAATTAATAAATACATTAATTTTTGAATAGGTTTTTCGTTTGAAAGTGGTATCTTAATTATTTGAGCCATCAAAAATATTTTTTTCTAATTAAATGAACCAATTGTAAGACCCAGTAAAAAAGTTTACATGAGAATAAAACTTTTTAGAAGAACGTTTTTACGCTTCAAAATTTTTTAATGAAAACATTATTTTGTTCTTCTAAATAAACTATCTGTAATATATATATAGTAAATAAAAACAAATTCTTGGCGCTTGTTGTTTTGTGTCCGTAATACCTTAATTAATCGATGAAAGGATTTATTATATATTTTAGCCTTATATTTTATAAATATTATTGCAATGCATTATCTTCCGTTATTTTAAATTTGACAACACGTAGAACGGTGGAATGAATTTACATAAAATCTCTATAAATATTTTATGAATTCCCCTCTGATATTTCTTGTTGTACCTTGATCATTTCAGTTTTTAATTTTTTGAACTCTTACTTTTTATTCTCATCTGCCTCCTATAACGAAAATTAATAAATGCTTTGATCAATAACTTAATGACACTAAATTTGCTAATACAATTTTAAGGAAGTAACTACTTTTATGTAATATTTGTACTTACATAGTTTACATACCAGTTTCTTTAAAACTGACTCGTATAAATATTGTTTAAATACAGAAAATGTTTATATAATATTACTTGGAACTTAATATAGCGTGAGAATCATGGTCTTACCAAAAAGCACCGATAATAGTTGGAATAGGAAGAAAATTTGAAAACCTTCCCATTGGATGATGGAAATGGAACTTGAAGACTTCATTATTTTTTAGGAGAGGAGTGTGCTTTCTTGTTAGAAGATTCCTTGCCTAGGGCGACGAGAGATGTCTTGTTAAAATTCTCTGAACTGCATATAGAAACACCAGGTCATTTTGTTTCGATTTTACAAACTAGCGCCGGTACCTAGTACTATAATATACTTGGCAATACCTATAAAATCGACGACTCAATTCCAGTTGCACTGATATACAATGGCTTTCGAAAATTAAACTAGCAAAACAGTTGAAAAATAAAATTTAAACGTTATGCAATAGGGCTTTTGGCTTATTTCTTCTCTTATATATTAATTTACAAAATTCTTTTATTATACAATTTCTAGCCAATAAATAATCATTAATAATTATTAATTTTGAATTAAGACCGTTTTACATTAAAAAATATATATTCAATGATTTTGCATTGCAAACGTTTCAAATAAATTAATTTCAGATTGGGTAAAATTTTGAAAGAAGGACAATATTTCGAATAATATCAAAAGAAACGATGCACTTGCAGGAAAAAGAGGTAAATTGAAGTGCGCATGGTGTTACTTATTTCTCTGGAGGATTAAACTCCAGTTTACTTGGCTGTGACGTCAACAATCGAGAAAACACCAGCTTAGATTCTTCTGGACGAGCATGTAAGTCGCAAGTTCCGACGCGGGTATTGAAGAATATTATATAATATTAAGAATAAAATATTATTTTGAATGAAATAATCTTAAAATTCAATGATTTTAGATTAAAATGTTGAAAATATAGGATATTCTTAAAACGTCAAAAATGGAATATTTTCAGCTTAAAATTTAAAAAATAAGAAATTAAAATAGTATTATTTCAAATCAAAAGCATTAGAAATTAAATAATTTAGAACTAAAAAGTTTTTAATTTAAATCATTATAATTTAAAGCGATCAAAATTTTACAAGTTGCGGTCGAAAAAAAGTAAATGTTTGAAAGAGCTTTTAAGAATCTATAATTTTAAATTTTTATCAGGTACAAAATTTATAATTCAACTTAAAAATTAATTATACAAATTTTTCTAAGATAAGATATGATATTCTACAATTTCGAAGAATTTGAAAAAGCAAACAATTTTTACGTTTAAAATTGTAACAAAAGAATTTCAAATATTTGAATATAAAATGATTAGGTTTAAAATTATCTATCGAGGCTCTTAGTGTGAAAAAACTCCATTTTGAATGATTTAATAGTGAAAGTGTGCTGACATTTTTAGTATTCGAATTTTAATATCTACCATAGGGATATGAAATTAGGAAACTAAAAAAAGTAAGAAATTTAAGTCGAATATTACAAACTTTAGCTTTTCAAGCAAGAAACTTCAGTTTCAAGTTTCAAGACCTTAAAAATTAAAGTGTTTTAGAATAGCCCATTTAGAACTCAAAGTTAAAATTCAAGTTAAAGCAATTTTAAAGATGATAATTATATCAGTAATAACTATCATATCATGCAGTATCAAATTACGTTTATAGTGATTGTATACATTTTTTCTACTAAAAAATGTAATTCAAGGAATGTGGTGCGGAAGAAACGCTAGTTGACACATGGGAAAGAAATCGGTTCAGATGGTTCGGGCATGTTGAGAGAATGAAGGATGGGCGACTAACGAAACAGGTATATCAAGGTAAAGTAAACGGCAGCGTGCCCAGAGGCTGACCGCGGAAGGAATGGTTAGAATGTGTGAATGAGACCCTAGTTAGAACACGGAGAAAATCTGTGTGTTAAATTTTGCATAACTTAGTTCGGTAAACGGAGGACATTACGGCATTTTATTAAAA
>JAAAKG020200299.1:0-23631 GCA_010014905.2 Druon quercuslanigerum | reverse complement strand
TTTAAAACAATTCTTTTGTATTTTTAGGACACATTAAATAAAAATAGCGTTTTTGTACGTTTGAATTTTCTCATTTTCATCCCTCCAAATAATTCAACTTTTTGGAAGGAATTGAAGTAGCGTATTTTTTTCTGATACTCCAACATCTCATCTTTGAAACCCTAGAAGAAATTTAACAAAAAAATAAAAAATAAATAAATAAAATAAACTCTATTTCCGTATTTTTTCTTCCGACTCTGTTTGCAAAAAATGGTTTAAAAAATATTAAAAATTTTTTTTTTAAGCTCTGTTCTTAGGTTACTTAAAACATCCACAAGGAAAGATTATGACTATCACTATTAACTAAAATAATTTTGTAGGGCTTAGGGCATATCTTAAACTTCATGGGGGCCACTGGACCCCAGTGTGGATTCGACTAGTGCTGAAATATGTGTGGACTTGTAGGGTTAAATAAGTGTATACGTTTCAAGAATTTGCGTCTAAAACGTTT
Source organism: Druon quercuslanigerum (assembly GCA_010014905.2). Lineage (NCBI taxonomy): Eukaryota > Metazoa > Arthropoda > Insecta > Hymenoptera > Cynipidae > Druon > Druon quercuslanigerum. The sequence continues at coordinate 23,141 of JAAAKG020200299.1, read as the reverse complement.
TGAAGTTACACTCCTAAAATTTTTACAATTTTAACTTACCTTATTTACTAATTTGAAAGCTCAGAACTTCGATTTGAACTCATTTGGAAGTGTCCAAATTGATAGCATATGAAACTGGGTATACAAAAAAGAGTGAAGTGAATTCCAAATTCGAAATCTAAAAATCGGAACGCTGATACATTTTGTATTGAAAGTCTAGGATTGCAAGGAAGTGCATGTAATTGTGATGTAATTGGAATTATAATTATCCTTTATATTCAATTTATGGCGACAAATTTAAATTTCAGAAGATTTCATTTTTAACTTTAAGTGATATATTTTTTTTAATCCTAATTTTTTAATTTATTTGTTACGAGATATCTTTTATGTTGGAATCCATTTAAACTACAAAAGATAAAAATAGTTTGAAAATCTAATTTAATTAAAAAATTGGATCGAGTTTTCTCCAATATTCTTTTATCGATTGTTTCTGTTGTGCACCTTCCACGGCATTATGTCTGCATAATCCATTAACTCCATCAGTGATTCAGGACTCCCCAATCCTTCACATCTCTTTGTTAAATGCCCTCCATTTCCCTTTTGTGACATATATTGTGCTCCTAATCCAGCTACTATTTATTCGCTAATTTGCAGGGTTATTAAGTTACTGGCATGCTACGCTATAAATAATGAAATTATAATCGAAGGCTAATTTCATTTCACACGATCCGTTAGATAAATAATGAAGAAGGTAACCATTTTTATCTCGCATTTATCAAACTTACAGGCACTTGTTTGCTGTAGATTGGTAGAATATAGAACTTTTCAAACAAAATTTCTGAATTTTGGACTCGAGAATTAAATTCTCCAGTAAAATATATAAAATAAATTAAAATATTTCAAATATAATTTCTTTAGAAAATTGACCTATGACCTGCCCTATGAATTGTGATTTCTGATCTACGATTTTTGGTTTTGATCCCTGGCATTGCACATTTGACGCCTGATCTAAGACCTCCTACTTTTTACCTCTCAACTCTTAACAAGCCATTAACATGACTCTTAACAACAACAAAACTTAAAAAATGGTATTGCTCATTTGAAATTAGAGAGAAACGCCAAGTCTTCATTAATTACTCTCCCCATTCATTTATGCCAATTATTATTGTTTATTCAAAGAATATTAATATTCATGAGACTTTATCAATGAATGGAAGTGTCAATTGTGTAAATTGAAGCAATTCATTTAATAAACCCTGAACGAGCATCAATGATCCGATCGGGGTGTCGCGGTCGTATTACGAGCGTGCTATGGGCGTTTTGGTCAATCGACGTGATTGGGAATTAGGGATTATCGTAGAGCGTTTGAAAAAATGCAATTGATATAAAACAAATGACAAGGAATCTACGCATGCGTTTCCGATGTAGCTTTTGATTCTAGAGAGACAGTAATGCAGGTCGAAATGATGAAACAGCCTGAAAGATAAATGATGCCATTCGCTGCAAGCTCGTCGGTATGGTCCAGCCGTCAATCCATACCCCATCGAAGGGCGCAACACTCATCGGACCTTGCAAAATCTGGCTAGCTACTGCTAAATAACTGTCATCCTGCTCAAATTGGATTTCTATGGTCGCGCGTCTATTATTCTATTCAATAGAGTTCTCCCGTTTTCAACATATTTGCTTATCAGCGAAAAGTGACCCTGAATCTCACATAGTTACGAGATTATATTCAATAAAAACAATTCGAAAGAATTAAAAATGAGTAGAAGGGTTTAAAAAAAGGATTGGTACAATCAAATTCACATTCTTTGGGCAATTATAGACAAAAATGTAGACATTCAGTTAATTTAATCACAACTAAGTCAAGAAAATAAATTGTTATTGAAATTTGGTCATCTTTTAACAAAGAACAAAAAAATGCAAACTATTTGAGATGATTCTTTTTTTTGTATGTTTCGTAAGTTGTATAATTTTCAAAACAATCGTTGAGATGAATGATTTTTTAAATTTAACATGAAAGAGTTCCCTTTACTTTAAAAATTACATTCACTGAAAAAAATGGTTCAGCTCTCCAAGCAAAGCTTTTAGCTGAATTTCGTCTTCAAACAAAATATCGCTGCATCACCTAAATATCTACTGTTTGCAGCTAAATTTTGCCATCTAGAAATGATTTAGATAAATTAGCTAGATAATTTCTGGATGACAAACTTAGCTGAGACCGCTGGATATTTAGGTGGCAGAGCTATATCTGCTTAGAAGACGAAGTCCACCTAAACGTCTAGTTGGAACAGATAAACCTTTTTTTCAGTGTTTCATTATTAAAAATTAGAAGCCATCTCAAATCTGCAACGAAATTATTTGAAACCTTTACGTGAAAATTTAATTTCGCTGTCTGGTTTCGCGGAATTTTTTGCATAAAATTGAGAGAACGAGATTTGAGGCATACTTCAGGTTTCCCCGGGTTCCACGATGATTTCTGATTAACGGCCAGTTGTTTCGTGTACCCGGTTGGGGCTCGTGGCGGACGTCGAGTAATGACTCTGGGGGCGGCGGGAGCGGGAACTCGCGGATACAGAGTGAGAGGGAGATGAAGAGACGCAGGAGAAGAGCGGGAGGGTGTCTGATGACGATGATGATGATGATGATGATTACAATAACCGTGATTTTAGAGGGTTCACAGAAGGGTTTGGCTTTGGCACGAGGCTAACTCTCTTCTCTCCTCTTCAATTGCTACATCATTGTTTTTCAAAACGAAATGAGGACTCGTGCAAACCGATCAGGAATCAATCCACCACAAGAAAAAGCTGCGGTGGATTTCTACCACTCTCCTCTTTTACTTGATTAGCTCTTAACCGGAGAAATTAAGAGACCTATTTAGATGCGGTTGGACAATTATTTTTCTTCATTTTTTTCAAATATGGCTATTCTTTTATTAGGAATTAACGTTCTTTCCAAGGAAATTGCTAAAGAGGTATTATCTTAAATTCATTTCAATTAAAAAGTGTTTGATTGTTGATTTTGATTATTTGTAATTTTTAGAACTTTATTTCCTAATTTTTCCAATTACACGTAATTTTCTTTAAGTAGTCTTTGGGATGCTTGATTCTAAACTTTTTTATCCTTGACATCTCGAAGCTTAAAGTTTCTTACTCTTGAACTTATAAATGTTTAATTTTCATGAAAGTTATTTTTACCGCTGCATAACATTAAAAAATTAAAAAACCTACTGAATTAATTGAATCTTAATTTATTCATATAGATATGTATTCTAAAGACTGAAAAGTATTCGATGTCTTTAAAAAATAACTCACCTCTTCCGCTTCTGCCAACGAACCTTAGATCATTAAACTTTGCTACTTGATTTTTCATCTGAGCAGTAAAATTTCTAAGTTCTGCACAGCAATTTTCATCGTTGCCTGCTCGAACAGTTACCATAGTTCCGTCACCAACTTCTCCAAGAGCCACCACTTTAAAAGCAACCGGAAGTGTCTTGTTAGATCTCCAATGAGTTGGAAGTTGACTGCACAGAAAATAAGGAGAACCTAAAACAAATAACACAATTTTCTTAATGAGTATTAAAACTATTTTCTAGAATTAATACAAATATGAGGGGTAAGAAAAGATTGTATTAAAAATTAAACCTTATTTGGAAGGGACTGCAGATCAACTAAAAAACGAATTAATTTATCGCTTTAATAGATATTGATATTATGCAAACCTTCAGCCATTCGATTTTATATTATATTCATATTAACAGCCTTAAAAAATGAACATTATAAAAATAAAATTTTGAAGATTAAATAATTTATTATTGTCAGTATGCTCTAAAGTTAGGGGTAAACAATTACAAAAATATTAATTTATGATACAAGAACCCTAAGTGGCACTTTTTTGCTCAGTGTGAAAGTTGCAATACCAATCGATGTCCAGATTTAAACAAGGCAAAGTGACACTTAGGGGCCGAGTGTCACACACTTTTCTTTATCACATCCGTCAATCATAAATGCAAATAGGTTTCACAGAGCCCTAATCTGAAAACCCGAGATGATAAGAAGGCAATACTAAAATACTTTAAATACCCTAAGTACCCTAAGTAAAATTGTATGGCCTATGTTGAAAAGTGCTATTTTAGATATCGTTTATAGTATCTAAAATCGCACTTTTAATGGCAGTGTGATAAAAAATATTTTTTTTCCCTAGAAAAATTCATATTTAGGCAGATTTTATTTGATATAGCTGAATTTTAAAATAAAAAAGATGAATTCTCAACGAAAAATGTAAATGTTGATATTTTAATCAAGCAAACATTTTCACATTGAATCAAAAACAGTTAAATTGAACCAGACAAGAAGAATCATCAAACAGGCAATTTAACTTTTAAAAAAACAGTTTAATTTTTAGTGGACAAAATAATAATTTATAGAAAAAAACAAATTATTAACAAAAAGGTTAGTAGTTGATATTTCAAACAAAAGAAATTCAAATTTTAAATCAAAAACAGTTGAATTTAACGAAAAATGGATTTCTAACCAAATACGTGAACTTTCAGCCAGGTAATTGAATATTCTACTAAGAAAGATACATTTTTACCCAAAAATGAAACAGTTAAATTTCCAGATTATAAAATTAGTGTCTAATAAAAAAAGACCCGAACATTCCATAAAATGGTTCAACTTTAAACCAAAGAAATGAAGTTTTGAATAAAATAATAAATATTTAAGTGAAAAAAAAATTAACACAATAGTTCAACTTTTAAAGAAAAATAATTACATTTTCTACAAAATTATTTAATCATCGAGCCGAAAATACGGATTTTCTACAAAACAATTGAATATTCAACAATAAAATTAATTTCCAACAAAACAGGTTGCATCCAACCCAAACCGATATTTTTTAACCAGACAGTTGTATTTACTTATTAAAAGATTAAATTTCTACAAGAAGAGATGAATTTTCAAATCAATTGATATTGCTCGCAAGTTTGAGCACGCCTAGACGCGCAACTATTGGTTTGCGCGTTTTGCGCCGGATAATGTCTTTACCTCGCGCCACGCGCTTGGTCTTTGTGTTTCCCCCACATTCATGTGCAAGCCTTTTGAAATTGAAGGTCTCTTTTGTTTAATCTCCTTCGGCTTTACCTAAGACATTCTCACCACATAACTCGTACTTTGCATTCGATTTTGTCTAAAATAATAAATTTTCCACACTATGTGCAACGCTGTTATATCACATGTATGTTATATTTATTTCTGCATCTCGGGCTGGTACTACTTGTTCAGATATTGCAAAATAATAATATACATTTTATTTTTCATGATTATTTTAATACTTCCTCCTTATTTTGCACTAATTTCTATTCTCAGCTATCCTGAAATATGTTTAATGTTAATAAATTAATATTATTATAATTTATAATATCTATTGGGTTTAAACCAAAGTGCGCATCATATACGAAAACAACAATCTTGTTATTAAACTTTTTAATGCAACTTTTTTCGTTTTTCTATAAATTTAATTTACTTTCAGTGTTATTTTTTACGATTTAAACCAAAAATGCGCATCCTACCCTAAAGTGGCTCGAACATGATGAATGATGCTCGTACCTTGCATTATTTTTCCAAAGATTTTATTATTTTATTTTCAATGTTATTTTTACGAATAAAACAGAAATTAGGCATGCTATCTAAAAATGATTAATAATAAATTTGTAGACCTTTTTTGGGTGAAAAAATTTTGCCTCTTTATTTTTTCGTAGCTATGTCTTTTGTCTAAAAATGTAATTTTTTTATTTTTAATGCTGTTTATTACGGATAAAACAAAAGCTACGCGTCCTATCAAAAAGTCAATAATAAGAAATTTATGGAGCTTTTTTGGGTGCACAATTTTTATGCTTTCGCCTTTTCTCGTTTATTGCTGAGCTTGACCGAACAATATAGTTTTTGATTTTTCATTATTTTTTGTGCCGTCAAATTTTCAATTTTTCGAAAGAATTCAAAAACTTGTTATAATCTTGCAGGGCTTTCAAAAAGTAAGGTTTTTCTTCTTTAAAATTTTTTTCATATGGCGCATTATTTAGCTTAAATTTTTCATTATTGTTTTTTTTTAAATTTTGTGATATGAATGTAGCCATTTTCTTTGAATCGAAAAAGGTCATTGGGAGGAAATGTTCGTATTTTCAAGTACTACGCATAAACATAGGGAGAATTTTTAAATTTTGAAAAAAGTGGTATCAAAATTTGCAAAATGCGCTCACATTTTGAAATTTTTCAAAAGTATTGTGCTCACAGCCAGACAGACATGCATGCATTCATACATACAAGCAGTCATTAATCCATACATACATCCATTCTTACATAAAGATAGACATACAGACAGGCATTTATAGGTAAATTTAAAAATTGAATTATGTAATGAACAAAGATAAAGGAAGAAGTGACTAGGATGTGAGTTTTATTACAAATACAAAAATAATTGACAGGCATATTGACACATTCGTAAATACCTGTTTTTCGGTTTCTGAGGATCTCAGAACGTGAAAATTTGTCAACAACGGGGGGTGGGGGTAATTTCACAAAAATTTAATTCCTTCTATGATAGGAATTTAAAAATTCATTTACTCATAGGAAAAAAAAATTTAATCCAATTGTTCAAGTTTCAAGCCAAAAAGCAAATTTTCAACGAAGACCTGATTTAAAATATATCATTTTTCAACTTAATAGTTACATTTTACTTTTTAAACAAAATAGTTAAATTTTTAACGAAATAGTAGAACTTTCAACTAAAACAAATAATTTTTCACTATAAGAAAAGAAAAGAAAGAAAATTAAGCAAGTACTCAAAGAAACGTATATTTCCAACAAGAAATTTATTAGCAGACTCTTTAGTCGAAACAATGAACTTTCAATCAGAAATGGTTAGATTTTCTTATTTAGTTCTATTAATTCAGCTCGCGCTTAAGTAGACAAACGAGATAAACGAAAAATACTGGGATAAATAGAATATTTGCTCCTAAAATAAAATCCGTTTTGCATTGCACTCGTTTTGATTTTGAACCACACACTTGTAAATTCAGACTACACAATATGAATCAGATTACTCATGGAGAGTAACTTTATAAATGATTTTGGTTATTTGGTTCAAAATTTATTTTAAATATGAAAAAAAGATGGTAGATGTTAAAGAATAACAAAAATGACATTTTTGGGTGTTTTTCAGGGGGTAACTGTCTGAAGTGACAGGGCCATTTAAATGCCATTTTCAAATAGATTTTAATGAATTTTCATGAATTTTCATGTCTGGGATCTTCTTGACCCCAGTGTGCCATCGAAGGGTTAAATATAAGAAAAGTTCTTAGGTTTAAAAAATTTCAAGGCTATGTGAAAAAATGGTTCCAAATAATTTCTTTGGGAATAATTCGTATCGAAATTCCTACTCAAATTAAGTAGATAAATGTACTTAATGGTCTTCCGACACATTTTCCAATTTTTCAAGTTTGATATTTTATTTTCAAAAAAAGTTCTTGAGTTAAAAAAAATTCAGTGAACTTTAAATTTTTCACGCTTTAGTTGTATAACTGTACAATGAACATTTTTAATTGCAAATATTTTGAAGGTTTCTTAATCTGGCATAGTTTTTCATATTGGAAAAACTTAAACATGAAAATTGATAAATTTTAAATTATGAGAGCGTCCAAACAAAATATCTCGTATTTTAAACTAATTAAATAATAAACTAAGAACTTCCTAAGTTGCGCAATTTTGCAAGTACACTTTTACATCATCTGATTGCTGTTGCAATGGTTCAAGTTCATCCTAAAAAAGGATATACATAAGATTAAAATACGAAATGAAAATTTTAGTTTTGTGAAAGGCAGAAAAGAAATAACAGATGGTTGACGAGATTTTGTTCCCTACAACCCGATTTTGTCCCTTATTACGCCGGCAGTCGCGACGTATGCTAGGTACTCATTAGGCACGAGCTAATTGGCAGGGTCAAAGTTTGGGAGGGGAACCACGGTAGATAGAAAGTTAAGAAGATTAAGGTTGAAAAAAGTGAAGCAAATCTCGCTCAAGTCTCAAGTAATGCCAAACCGGATGTATCACGTGAGAATCCAATTCTGGGGAAAAATTACTCAAAACGGTATTGAAAGTATTCATTTAATCTTAAACTAAAAATTATATCTAGTATTTGTTTCTATCATATAGGTAAAATTAAAAATACAATTATGTAATTAACAAAGCTAAGGGAAGAAATGACTAGGATGTGAGTTTTATTACAAATACAAAAATAATTGAATGAAACCAAAGTTTCGTTTTTTCCGTAGACTTTTGGTCAGTGAAATGGAATACGGAAGCGTCAAACCAATTTTTGGGTTGACGGTACATTTTTTATTTAAATATACATTTTATTTGAATGAAATAAAACTCAAGGTGTAAGTTAAACATTTTTCCTCTTTAATAAATGCTGTTTTGGTTCGATTTAAATAAATTTTTATTTGGATTCAAAAAAAGAATTTCTTTTTTTCAATAACACATGTTTTTCGGTATATTAGCAGTCACAGCTATGGGTCGGAGGTTAGAATACATTCTACAAATCTTCAAGCTCGAAACAAAGTTTCGAATCTTTTTAACAGGGTTAAGAATATTGCAAAGAAATAACTTTTCGTTTAAATTGCGATTAAAGCGTTGGGTAGTTCCCAGGTTTCCAGCAATGTTCGCAAAACGAAGACTTCCATTTCTGTTACAGATGTCTGAAGTTACCCACAAATAAAACTGTCTACTGTCTGGAATTGGTGGAAACCAACCCTTTACTAGCTCACCTCATTTAACTTGTAAATTCCCACGACTTCGCTTATTGATAGCCTTTACATTACTGCTTACACCTTACGCGAACAATCACGCTAACACATTCAATGATTCAACCACCATTTTGAATGTCTAAAACTAAGTGACGCTGCAGCGCCCTGAAACTAACATGGATGATCGAAGTACAATTATTTGTTTGAATCAAATAAATACGTTCTTTAATTTAAGCATAAGATGTTTAAAGAAAAATTATTCTTTGGCTCAAAAAATAATTTATTTGAATCAAACAAATTATTTCTTTTATTGAATGAGTAGAGAATGAAGGATGGACGACTAACGAAACAAGTATATCAAGGTGAAGTAAATGGCAGCGTGCCCAGAGGCAGACCGCGGAAATAATGGTTAGAAGGTGTGAATGAGACCCTAGATAGAAGGGAAATAAGAAGCCATAGAAACGCGAGGGCCTGCATGAAAAAATGCATGGACGTTAAAGAAGCTAGAGAAGTATACCAGGACAGAAAAGTATGGTGGAAAATAGTTAATAAGAAGAGTGTCAGGAGAGTGAATGACTCCTGAAACAAAAACCTGGGTCGAAGCAGTGTTGCGGAATGAACGTGTTATTTAAATAAATAACACGAGAATTCTAGATCAATCTAAAAATTTTATAACCCCTTCCTCACACTACTCCCATCCCCACCGAGTGAGTCACGCCTACCCCGAAAGGGAAACGGCTTAATTGTGTAATAATTTCAATATCTTCCATATATTTAAAATAAACAAATGTTTTGATAATTGAATTAAAGAAGGTGTGTTAAATCAATAAAATATATTCAAACAAATCTTTTTGCTTGAGTCAAAAAGATCTTTTTCTCAGTGTAGTGTCTCTTCCACACCACATTCTTTAAGAAGTATCTCCTTACTCACTTTGTCTATATCAGAGTTTTCCCGCATAATATGCACAACCATGCAATATATTATGTCAGTCGCGTTAATTTTACTCTTATATTTTCCTTGATAGGCTCATGTCTCGCTACCGTATACTACAGACGGTACAAATATAGAATTATGTATTACTATTTTAGCTCTTTGTGATATATTTTTACTTCTGATACGGGGCCCTGCTCTATGCCAATAACCTTCTTACCTTCGCTTATGCGTCTATCTAAGTCCTCATCTATCTTCCCGTCCCTAGTAAATAAGCTACCAAGGTATACGAATTTATCAATTTGTTCAATTCTCTCATCATTTAATAGAATATTGCATATAGTTTTCTCATTCTTTCCTTCGAACAGTTTTCATAGTTCAATTAAAAGAGTACTAAAAATTAAATATAATTGCTTGAGGAAATTTTTTATAAATAAGTTTGATTTTTTAATAATTAAAAAGTAGACGTTTTAAATTCATTCGAAATCTGGATAGTCCCACATTTTTCCGCATACAGTCAGCTGGATACTTTGTTAGTCAATGAAGCCACAGTATAACACTATTCGGATTGGTTCAGTATTTTGCAGGGTGTGAAGTTTTAAGGTCACAAAGTATTTTGAATAGGATTTACGATTCATTTAAACAAGTTTTCAAATGTACTAAAATTTTTAGAATTTTACACTCTTTTTGCCTTCATTCAAAAAATGATAATCTAGTATTGAAACTTGCAGTTTTTAATTAAACTGAAAATTAGATTTAATAGAACATTTTTGTCTCTCTACTGAAAATCGGCCAAGTGCGGTTGATTCGTTTTGCTATGCAACCCTTCAATTGTAATAAATTATTTGGTATAATAATAAATACTATATCTTAATTGTGATACTAGAATTATTATTGACCACGCCTAGGTTACACCAATTTTTTCTTGAATATGTTTGCCCACCCCCATTTCTTTTGGGGGGACCTTCCGAGGTTTTTATGCCGAAAATGCAGAAAATTGTAGTGTGTCTTTTAAAACATGAAATATCTAGGAATATCGCAAATATTTGGGCCACGCATAGATTAAATTATCCGTAAAAATGAAAAACGATGTTCTAGCTGCAATAGTTCCCAGTAACCCAACATGAATAAATAATTCCTTGCACACGTAATGTATACCTTTCTGATTGTTTGACATAAAGTTTCGTGTAATAATCTTATAATAACAATTTGTTTGATATTTAACTCTTTCAATTCCATGGGTGATACAAATTTCAAGTTTTATATAAAAAAGGCATAGAACTAAGAATAATTCTTCATGTTGAGTGCGCAGGAAACGACCTATTATGAAAAAATATATGGTACTTTTTCTAAGCCTTGCAAAGAAGTTAATCATAGAACGATTTTTGGCCAAATGGTTCGGAAAACAGTAATTCCTGAAAAAATCGAGTTATTGTCAACACTTTTTACATTTTCTGGGGAACTAAATTAAAGAATTTAGTCAAATAAAACTGTAGGGAAGAACTATTTTCAGACAAAGTATTTGAAATTGCTCAGAAAGTGAAAAATTGAGTTATTTTAAAAGGAAACTAACGTTTTTTGTGTGTTATTTAAATATTTGAAAAATTGATCATGAATACTATTTTAGAAATTCTTAAGGTTTAGGAAGTGGAAAGAGACTTGAAGAAAGGAGTTACACAGTTCCAAAAGACATTGTTGATTATTTTAATAAATAACTTTTCCGCAAAATTGAATTTAATCGGTATTATGTAAGGCGCAAGCAATATAAATTGCGATGCTATAAAAGAAAGTGCTTGGACATTACAAATTAAAATTTCACGCTGTAACATCGAATGATTTTACAATCTGTTGTAAGAAGGATGCTAAGGTGCTAAAAAGTTGAAAAAAAGGATTACCAATTTAGCGAGGAAAATCGATGATCAAAAATGCTATTGATTTGTCTGGAACGTAAAGAACTCTTGAATTGTGAAAAATGGTTAATATCGTATATTTGGATTTAGAATTATTTAACTTATTTCATTACACGGTCTGCTTTAGTTTTAGTTATAGAAATTATAAAAATCTTGATTTGTATACAATAAATCACCTATAATAATAATAATAATTTAACTTGCAAATTCCCACGAAAAATTATTTTAATCGGTATAATCGTGTAAAATTCCGTGAAGTCAATTTCAGCTAAAAGGTAGAGCTGAATTTCAGATACAAAGTTGAAATTTCAGTAATCACAGAGATCTTTCGGTCTCGAATTCTAGTTTACACAATGTATTGGAACCAGTTGCTGTTCTGTTGTAGAAGCAGCGACACGAATGCTGCTTTCATTTATTTTCATTAGGGCGATGAAGAGTAAAAGAATTCCCGTATTAAAATTTTGTTTAAATAAGTTTTAATCTACCAACTAAAGTTCAATTTAGAAATATTGAGAATTTGGAAAACATTATAAGGGCTTCATAAAAAGGCATGTTAGGTCCAAAGAAGACGGCCAATTGATTTTTTTATATTTAAACAAAACATGAATTATAAATAATCATTAAGGGAAGGTGCTATTTACTTGTTTATTCCACATATCTTATTTTCTGGTTTCCTTAGTCTAGAAAGATGATTTTATCATGAAATGTTTATTAAATTAAATTTCTTTAAGCAAATAGTAATTTCAATTAATTACAAATATATTCTCCAATTATTTTAAAGTTGATTGAGGAAAAAGGTTAGAAGCAAGTTTTCATATATAATTTGAAAACAATTTTTTATTAAACATTTTATTGTCCTTTGTGTCTTTTTATCCAAACATTTTATTCGTTTATTTGTAATGTCATTTTTCGCGATTAAAATTAAAACTACGCGTTTCATCCTAAAATGATTAACAACCAATTTTTAGTTGTTTTTTCGGTGAACAATTTTTGCCGATTTACTGTTTACGCAGTTTGTGTCGCTTGCCCACAAATTGTATTGTTTAATAACGGTGAAGCTTGCTAAGAGAGTATTAGCCCGCGAAGCGCGTAATAGCGAGCAGACCAAGTCCGAAAACCTAGAGGAACCGCGTGTAAAGCGTGAGGCAAATGTGTCCAAGCGCGCAGCGCGAGATGAGCACCTAATCAAGCGCGAAGCGCAAGATCCAACAGGTGCGCGCCAATTTTTTCTATAACAATTAAGTTGATAGTTGTGCGAATCATTTGTATTTTTGAGTGCCCCTTCATGTATTAAAAAGATTTTTTGATATTTAGCAGTCGCTCTAATTTTGACGGAAAAGAAAAATAATGAAAAATTACAGAATTGCCTATTTTCACTTAGCGTTAAATAAATAAAGATAAACACAGCTAAAAAAATTTCGTTCCAAAGATTTCTTAGAAATGAATTTATTTTAAATATAGAAAATGTTCAAATCAGATGAAAACTAAAGGCTGTAGACTAATTTTTAACTTTAATTCACACGATTTAAAATGTCAAAATGTTCCAAATTTCTAACTAAAAACTTATTTAGTTTCAAATGAAAGAAAAATCTATCAGTAAGGACAGTTTTTCATGTCAAAAAAAGTTGGGGAATGATATTTTTGTTTTACAAGATTTTTTACTTTGTCTAAGTTTTTGTCCGGGTTTTTGGAGATTGAATTTTTTAGTTTCATCGTAGAAATAACATAAAATCTAAGTATCATATAGTGGTTTTATTAAAATTTGCTAGCAGTGGTATACCGAATTTCGTCTTATAAAAATGATTCAAAGTGGATAATTCATGTTAAAACTACAAAAAATTGATGAATGATTTTATATTTTACTTTTTAACCTTAGTTTTGAAATTAAGTTATTTATTGTTACTCTTATTTAAATTTCTTATTGAGCTGTCGAAACACAATGTGAAAAACTTTCTTTCCTATTTCAAGAAATGACGTAAAAAATATTTAGTAGCCGTGGACAAATTAACACAACAATTTTCAGTCCTATTTCGCTCTATTTTTTCAAGTCGCATGTTCTACTATGAGGCCCCTTTTTTTGATGTCGTTATTTACATTCTGAAAATTAGCTCTTATCACCCTAGTCTTTTTCAAAATGCAAAATTAAAAGCAATTAATGGTCTTATTACAAAAATAATTTTTAATACTAATAAAGCTAGCCATACAGAAATTTCCTTAATACTAGCCCTAGCTACTTGACCAGTTACTCTCAATGGAAAATATCGTAGTAATAGACACTGCCTTTATAGTAAGCTGTATATGAGAGTTTTAAATAGTTGCAGCAGATTATTACATCTTTTTTCTAAAATTCAATACTTTCTACATACAATTTTCTCTATGTCACGTATGTCTCTAAACTGAAAAGATACATTAAGAAAAATTGAAAACTTGAATCTCTTATTGTAGAATTCGGATACAGAAAAAAAAATTTTTTGCAGAAAAATGCGCCCATGTTTCTATTATAAACCACTTTCAAACCGATTTTTCCTTTAATTCGCAAAAAAACCTTCTCAACTTTCGCACACAAATCTGGCTTTTACTCTTAAAGAACAGTCCTGATTTAATCATACTTATATCCGCTAAAATGCTTTTTAATATTTGTTCTACGTTCAACGCTCTACATTCGTTTTTCACACTGCACATATTCATATCTTTACGTTACTTCTATATATTTATATATTTCCTTACTTCCTTCCGTTCAAAATATCTACTCAGACAAGAATCCTGGAAAAATTACCAGTCCTCGAGAGAACTAAGAAGAGGAAGCAAAAACAAATATTGTTAAAACGGTACCAACCAGTTCTGACAAGTTCACCAGGATGTTCGGCTTGAGCCTCGCCGACGAGCCTTTCGGTCCACCAGAGGTCACCGACGGCGGCACCCTCGCTCATTTCGCCACCTCCACCCCCGCCGCCCCCGTCTTCTTGGTACCTCGAGTTTAACCCCTGAAGAGGCGCCAAGGATGACCCAACTGGTCCGGCACCCTCGTGAGTGCCAAGGGAACCGTAATTCTCCCCGCAGGTCACGGATCCCACCGGGAGATGCATTCCATCGGCGATTAAGCGCCCCTCCGATTCGCTCAAATCTTCCACGTGTGACGTCGTGATTTCTTAAAACCTAACACCAACACGAGTCCGCTCTACCTAGGCTATAATTTGATTTAATTGTACTTCCTCTTAATTTTAATTAAAGTTAAATATCACACCTTCACTCTCTTCACTTCAAACACTATTCTTCACTCGATCACTGCCATCTCACAAGAAGACTTCCGCATCCTAAATCCTGGAACCAAGTTCGCCAAAGGATCTGATTTTCCGCATCATGAAAAAATCAATCTTATCACGTGAAGGACATTCCCAAGATCCGTCAGAATAGAACTTCATCCTGTTCCATAACTGACTGATAAACAACCCAGATTTTTTTCTAACTTTTCTCACTTGTTCTTACACACTTCTTATCTATTAGAAACTTCACTCACAGCACGACTGTCGAGTTCCACTTTTAAATTATCACAGTTTTTATTTTCGCCATCACCCACGCACTTAATGAAATGGTTTTGTTTTCTTGAAATAGCGTCCCACTTCGGCAACAATTAAACCTAGTCTTTTAAATTAAATAAATTTCTTATTATCACTGTTTTCCTGTTTCCCGCCTTTTATCCAATCTTAACTGGCACGCATGATCGAGTTAAGTTTTTGAGCTCTGGAAAGTTGTGAGTCAACTAAATATTAAAGACGGATTGGATTTGCCGAATGCGTCACGATCTGGTTTCTCTTTCATTTAATTTTTCCGTTTTGATCGCGTTCGGCGACCAATAATGATCGAACAGTACGGACATCAGTCGCGGTCGACGGTTCGCGACGTTATGCGTGGAGTTGTGGCTCGCCGTCCGCGTGTTCCGCGGAAGCCCTCCGGGACGGCCCAGGCTGTGAGTGTCCTCCTGCCCCTCCCTCCAAAACCCAACGTCATGGTCGCTCCACGCGTTTCGTACTTTTTATCGCCCCCTCCCCAATGCGCCCCGCCCCCACCCACTCAGCTGTGCATCACTTTTCCAACGAAAAGAAGGTCCATTACGACACTTACGATATTAACTTTAATAGATCACACTGTGTTAGTAAAAAAAAAAAAAAGCCTCTTCAGGGCTAGTTGAACCAAAAAAAGTTTCATACGAATTTTCTCATACACCTCCAAGATCTGATTTTACTGTGAAAAAAGCGTTTTTTTGCAGGAGCATGTGCATAATAATTTATAACTCTAGGATATTTTTCGTCCGATATGATTACTAAAGAATTATTGTCAATTTTATCACGGTAAAAATCGAAAAGTTAAAATCGAAAATATTTCTAAGTTTTGCATTTTTACCGATTTTGTCAACTTTATTATTAATTTAATGACATTTTTTTATACTGAGATTTTTTCTATTGCGAACAACGTGCGAAAATTGTGTGACCTTTCGCTCTAGTTGAGAATTCAGCTGCTAAATTAGCTTAAAATTCGATAACTCAGTACAATTTTAACCAATTCTAATCAAAAGCTTATTGCACGCAAATTGAACACTTAAATGGATCACCTCAAAAAAATTACCTACTTGGCACATGGGGGACCTTTGTACCCCAGCTCAGAAATCATCCAATAATCCTGAAAGTTATTAATATTTTGGTTCGAAATTTCTTCCCGTATATTTTAAACCTTTATTTATTGCAATAATGCCTCCTATTTGTAAAATTGTTAAATTATTAATGGCAACAAATTAATTTGTGAAATTGCACCATGAAATCAGATTTTGGAGATGTATGAGAAATTTTGCATATGCCACTTTTTAGACAAGCTATTCTAACACTAGTCAATCGGTCTTGTGAAAATTAATTTTAGACATTTGACGTTATAACTTATTTCAAAGACTGTGTAGATAATGCGAATAAAAATGCTTTTGTTTTCAATGTATATTTTTCATTCTTCTTCCTTGTGAGCACCCTGAATTTTTTTGAACATTGGCAAACAAAATATTTAAATTAGACTTTTATAAACTTCTTCTTCTTGACGGGCTAGCCAATACCCGACTGAGGCCCGAAAAGTCTGACTACATTATAAGGAAATCAATTCATTTTTTTAATGTTCTTTTTTCGCCTTTAGTACTTTTAAGCACCTTGGCTATTTCGGGAAATGTGCAAAAATATATTTGGGTTTGATACTTCGAAATTTTTTTGTTCATGATGGGCTCGTCAGTATCCGATAAGGACCCAAGAAGACGGTCTAGATTAGAAGGGCTAGACAATCCCCTAACTGAACGCAAGTCTACCTCAATCATTTTCAACACTGGTACTGCGGAGCTTTACAACCCAGTAGGGTGTAGTGGGGTTAAAAATGCCGCGGGGAAAAAGTGCTACAAATACGATAACACAAGAAGAAATAAATTGTAGGGCTGGGTCAAAAGTGGTGAAAGTTTACTTTTCATAATACTGCGTCTGAACTAAATTAGGTATTTCCTTGGTTTTTGCATAAAAAAATATATCAAATATTAAAGTTCCGTATTTTATAATATGTGGAAAATTTCCCCGTGGCACTCTTAAACCCACTCGATCCTACTGGCCCAGTTCAGATGCTACAATGGAATATGCAAGCAAGCAAAATTGCGCATTCAAAATTATAATTTTAAATTGAAATTAAAGATATTTACAAGGTGATACAAAATATTTAGAGATATGGTATTATATTGTATCAAATGACTAATGGAACAAAAGTTCGTTTAAAATTGAAGTATTCCAAAATGAGATCCTTAAAACTATATTGTCAAAAATTATTAATTTTCAAATTATACATGACGTTTCTTAATTCTAATGCACGAAAGTAATAACTTAAAAGTCAATTACTAGGCATTTCCATGCGTGCAGAGCAACTTCATGTTACATACACTACAGTCAAACATGTCCAAACTGACGTATGCTATTAAGACTGTCAAATTAACAATTAAATAAATTTGAAGATTATTATAAATAATCATTTTGCAATCATGTAAATATAAATTTTTTTCCTTATTTTTTTCAGTATTATTATTACATACTATTTTTAACACGAGTGTGATCATGCCACTTGCTGTCGTATTGTAAACTCTAAGGCTGACAGAGTCCTACGAATGTTGAAATTTATTAAAAAAGAATAATGTGATTTAAAGGGGTCATTTACAAAAGATGTGATACGTTGAAGGTGGGGGGGGGGGTCTTTCAAAGTATAATTCTTCATGTTAGGTGCAATGGAAAAAGCATCATGCAAGAGGGGGGGGGGGTAAAGTTCCTGAAAAATTTATTTAAAAAAATGTATTTTGCGAATAGCCCTTAAACAAATTACATTTTCATAAGTAATCTAATGTTTTAAGCTTTATTGTGTTCTTGAATTTTCTATTAATTTTTAAATGATTGTTATATTGTTTAGGCAGATTGCTCTTCAAATTTATTTGGCATCTAAATGATAAATTATTAATATATATGAAAAAATATTATAACATTTGAAGCTTCAAAATATAAAGCTCGATCGGTACTTGGTTTAGCTCTTTAACCTTTAGAGGACGGGGAAATTTTTTGTTCAAATCGAGATTTTATTTGACACAAAATTTATGTATAATTTCAACGGATAACTCATTTCAAGTCCCTAACCTGGCAGATGGTCGATATTTCAACCTCTCAGGTCCACAACGTAAAGGCCAATATAAAAAAAATGTATGCTATTTTAGCGTTATAGTTGGCATACCCATGTTTTTTGATGATCTGAGTTTGGCGATGTGCAGTACTATTTTTTCGCATTTAGCGTGTCAAACAATTTGGATGCACCGAGTTCGAGGTCAAAGTAGCACAAAAAAAAATGAATTTGACCTTGAAATGGCATTTGACAAGGTCGAGGATGCTTCTAGGACTATTTTTACTTAATTTTCCGTATTGAAAAAACTGACCGCATCTACAAAAATGTATAAACTGAGTTTTGAGTCCTAAAAAGCAAAAAAGTGTTGACCTTGAAATGGCGATTACCAAGGTCAAAAAGTCTTCAGGATTTGTTGCCTAAAGACATCAAATAGTTTGCATGCATTGGGTGGTCGATGTTTTGACCACCCCCGTCCTCTAAAGAAAAATGAATTTATTCGCCTTCATGAGAACAGTGTTGCATGAGTCAATTGACCTCGAACACTGAACATTTAAGTTTATCCTGGAGTTCCGAGGAAGGAAGTGTGCATTTTTATCACTCGTATAAGAAATAATTGTATTCTAATATTCTTCCTCAGTTTTTGAGCTGTTTACAGTCTTAAAATTATAACAATGCTAATAATGGAAATAGTCATTGTTCAACAATCTTAACTCTCGGAGAAAATTTGTAACATAGGAACTTAATAATGAAATTCATATCAGCAGAATCTTAAGCAAAAAATATTCTGATCAAGCTTATTTAATAGTAAATAAAATAAACTATATTCTCGATATAGTACATGCAAAATTACAACAATATTTTTCGGGTATGGGTAACATCATATTAGGGCGATAAACAGGAAACTGTAACGTTACGTTATAATCATCAAACTACGGTCCGATATTTTTATCAGTTCGTTCCCACAGTGGACCAGGCCCACGGGAAATCGCGACTACTGCGTCCGCGACTGATTATTACTTTGACGCAATTTCTTCACATAAAAAGTAGAATTAAGTTTTTGCTGCGATCGTACTTTTTTTATATAATGAATATTAATTAAATGCCTCAAAACTTGTTAAATTTAAATTAGTCAGATTTCAATTATCCGTTTCTAGCTATTTGAATCAGTGAGATTACGTTGTAAAGCAGTAAATTTCTTAATGATTTAATTCAGTGACCTATTTCTCATAGATTTAAAATTAGAGAGTATCATTCAATCTGTACCACTTTTAAATGTTTAATACCGAACTTTTTGCTCAAAGCCTATTTTGATTGCAGGGAGTCATATTGATCCTTTGCATTCATAGAATGCTTTTTTATGAGAAGAACTTCGGGATGAAAAAATTCTTAATTTAACGTCGATGAAATTAGATTTTTCCTTACCAGTACTAATGTTCTTTTTTTATGTTATAATTGAGTCAAATTTAGGGAAATATCAAATTGTAATCGCTGATTACAATTATTTTGCAATTATACAATGATACAATGATACAGTGATTTTTCGGGTTAGCGTATAATTTATAGTAATTTTGAATGCTATAAAAAATCAATTGTTGCTTAATATTAATATTTGGATTTTCTATGATTTTTTTGTTTATTAAAAAAAATGATACGCATCCTTTAACTTTTGAAGATATGTCTAAGCACAACGACAAGCATAATGGGATGAAATATGGTTAGAATGGAATTTTGTTAAAATAATTTTTATTAATTTTCGAATTGATGTGTTCTATATTATGGTAATCAACGTTTTTACTCTGAGTTTGTCTGGGATGTAATGCAAAGAGCGTGCGCAAGAGAAAAAGGATTGATAAATAATATTATTTGTTTAAAACACAGTAGAGAATATATTATATATTATATTACTATATTACTTGCCTTTATTGACAAAGTGATACTTGATCACAATACTATTTGTTAATTAATGACATAAAAGAGTATATAAATTAACTATATAAAGAATGTATTCTGTTGATAAATATAGAGAGAAAAATCGTTTTTTCATAATCTTCCCTAAATTATATTTCTAGCAAGTTCCAGTTTTTTTATAAAACTAACCAAGAATTACAAATTATTGATAGATTTGATAGTTTCACGATGATTCATTATGATAAAAGAGATATTTCGGGGTTCAATCGTGTACAAAACTACGAATTTTGCCGACGTTTCGTGAAGTCAAATTGGATTGGTATTATAACCGTTGTCCCTATTGATGTTATTAGGGTGCTTTAAGAATTTAATTGCTTCTCTATGTTTTCTTGAAAAAATATTGTGTGTTTTTGCGATGACAGTTGTTTTATGAAATAAAATGTTATGTCCTATTTCGATATGATGATCAGCTAGTGCTGATTGCGTGAAATGTTTTAGTCTGACTTAACTCTGTAGTTTGTCGCCGTTTAGTTTGTTGTAATTTGTCTTTATTTCTTACTCTGTAGATTGTCTTTAGGATTGTTTAGAAGTTGTCCTATTTCTGCACGTGGCTTAAATATGGTTTGGATGTTGTGTTTGTTGAGAAAACTTCCTATTTGTTATGTGACACCTTGGATGTAGGGTAGGACGGTGGTCGTTTTTCTCTCTCTTTCTTTATTAGGTTTTTTTGAATTGTTTTCTTGGCTGTATTTTCTTATTGCTTTATCAATTTGTTTGATTGTGTAATCGTTCTCTATTAGGATTTTTTAACGTTTTGTAATTCCTTTTGTAAATTACCTTTATCTGTTATGGAGACAGCTCTGTATACAAGGGAGTTGATGATTGATTGCTTCTGAGATGAGTGATAGTAAAAGGAGGCATGTAGGTATCTGTTTGTATGGGTGGGTTTTCTGTAACCTTCATGTCCTAATGTATTATCTGATTTTTTGTAAACTAGTACGTCAAAGAAAGGCAATTTTCCGTTTTGTTCAATTCCCATGGTCAATTTGATATTAGGATGTAATTGATTGTTGAAATCGAAAAACTTATGTAGTTCATTTAGTCCATGTCGCCAGATTACAAAGTCCACGTAACGGAACCGAAATTCGGGTTTAAGCTTGGATGGATTGTAGATTTTGGTTTTTAGATTTTCCATAAAGATGTTAGCTATTACAGGTGAGATTGGAGATCCCATTGCTGCTACAGAGGTTTGTTCATAGAATTGGTTGTTAAAAGAGAAGTAAGTATTATTGAGGCAGTGCTCTATCAAAGGTATGAGCTTGAAGGGGAAGTTTGCAAAAGATTTAATAATATCAATTGTATCAGAGATTTGTACTTTCGTACTGAGAGATGTTACGTCGAAACTTATTATGATGCCTTGGGGTTGAATGCGAATCTATTGTATCTTTTTGATAAAGTCAAAAGAGTTTTGGATGTGGGTAACAGAGTCTGCTGTGAAAGGATTCAGTTTATTGGCGAGGAAGCGTGCTAGCTTGTAAGTAAGTGAGTTTATAACGCTTACGATCGGCCTGAGTGGAATATTGTTTTTGTGGATTTTTGGGAGTCCGTAAAGTCTTGTAGAGGTGAGAGTATTAGGTATTATTTTAGATATGGTTTCTCTGTCAAGTTTAGTGTCTAAAAAACACTAAACTTGACAGAGAGAGTGGAAATTGATGCCACGCAGCAGCACTAACATTTTAATATATCCGAAAGTTAAGAGTGTACTTAGATTTTTCTTGATGAAAGCACAAAATGATTATCATGAAAAATAATTACAAATTACACGCTACACCTGCAAAAATTATTTAAATAAAATCAGCTGTTTCGGAGATATGGTGTTTTAAACAAAGTGAGGTCTGAAAATTAAATATCCTGTAACTCCGTGCAGTTTAAAAATGTTGGAAAACCATTGCACCCATAAATTCCAATTATTCAACACTAAAGTTTAACCAAGTTTCATCAAAATCGATAAACCCCCTGAAACTTTGATATTCCGTAAATCGATTGACCTTAGTGTATTCTATTACTACTGGGCCAATACAATCTTTTAATAAAACTGAGGCCATTTTGATGGCAAAATCACTTACAAGCTACCGCAAGGATAATTGTTTAAATTACTCAAAAATAAAAAAATACAGGAAACGGGTCAGTTTGTGAAACCAGTAAGAATTTTCATTGATTCAGCACGCAATTTTATACTAGTTCAAGTAGTTAGAAATGGCCCACTAAATAAAACAAGTAAGAGTTGCTCACTGATGAACATTGAACTCTCACTGATTCAAATATAGAGTCGAAACTATCTTCATATTCGTGTAGAAAATTATTGGGACAGGTCATCTAGAAGATCTTTTCACGCCAAAAAGTAAGGTTATTTGAAATTACCTAAAATAAAATTTTTTTTAAAGAAACTATTTTTTCTCACCATCTAGTCAATCTTGGGGTTCTAATCGGGTTCTGGCTAACTCGACATGTCACAAAATTTTCTGAGTGTCTCGTCCAAATATTTGTTTATACATCTCCAAAAAGAGCTAGGGTGTTTCTAAAAGTATCAAAAAGGAAAAATGAACTCTAAGAATTATGAAAAATAAACTGACCAGCGCTAGATTAGCTTCTCAAAGGCTCGCGAGTGACCATAAAAAACGTTTCACTTCTACTCAGTGCCATAATAAACCGTCTCGAACACGAGTTAAAATGATTCGACTTGAGTTCGATTTGGTTATGTCTTCAGATCGTCTCCAAGTTATCGATGTCTAATTGCGTCTCAAAACTGAGTCGAGACACAGGCTTTCGTCTTACTTCTATGGTCACGACAAGTAAGACGATCTTTTTCTACTCAGAAATGTGATTAAAAGAGTATAACCCTTAAAAATTTTCTTCAAAAAAATAAAACTGATAACATTCT
>JAAAKG020200288.1:0-23631 GCA_010014905.2 Druon quercuslanigerum | reverse complement strand
CCCCAAGAGCTTGGAATGTGCTTGCTCAGCAACCTTGCCACAAGTTCTTTAGTTACACTATGCAAAGTGCAACTTGTAAGTGTTGAGATTTAGAAATGAATAAAGCTTAAAATATTATTTTATGCTATATTCATTATGAATCTCTACAGGCAGGCGTGTAACAAATAATTATTTGTAACAATAATCTTATTATATATATATAATTAAACTATTTGTCATAAGGACAACCGCCGGATTTTGCCGGTTGCGGGTGCAAATCTGAAAAATTGCACCCCATCCGAGATATGTAGTTACAGTCTGTGACGGAATCAATACAACGATCCGGCAAAATTCTCGTGCACCGTGAGGACACGGAGCGACACAAGGACGACCGTCTTCTGCCATTCTGCGGCTGGAGTGCTAGCAAGAGTTAGGGTACGAGGGGTAAGGATATGGTCACTTCCTTATGCAGATGGCACACTGCGGCTAGCAAAGAGCGAGAAGACTTTAAAGGAGAGAAAAAAGTTGAGAAGATAATTGGACAAAAATAGGTTAAAATTAAATGTGGATAAGTCGAAGGTTATGGTATACAGGAACGGAGGGACCTGGGGCTTCCTGTTTCGGAGGAATGAGGGAGTGGATGGTCATATAAAAGAGAGAGTGAGAAGGGCAAATGTGGTGATGAGGGAAGTGTGGGGCCTGGGAAAGAGGTTGTTTGCAGATGATTTTGTGAGGAGAATGAAATTGTTTTATTCGCTAGTGATGAGTGTTTTATTTTACGGAGTGGAGGTGTGTGGGTGGAAGGTAAGTGAGGAGGCAAATATGATACAGGAGGGGTATGTAAAGTGGACACTGGTGTTAGCAAGGAATACACTGAACTATATTGTCAGGAGAAAGACAGCAAGAATGAGTTGAGGGATTATAACAGGGAGCTGAGCGTGTAAATATAAGGAGAAATTTTTATAAGAGGGAGGGGGGAAGTAAGCTTGTAAGGGAATGTTGGTGGGAGAATGAGAACAGACGTAGGGGTGGGAGGATGAAGGCGGAAAGGTATTTTAGAACAAATGGATTGCAGATGGATGAAGTGAGAAGGATGCATGAGGAAGGAAGGAGGGTATATGAGTTGGTTTAGAGAAACAGCAGGGAGAGAGAGAGAGAAGGAAGCAGGGGAGGAGGGAATACGAGAGTCAAGGTTTAATGGGAACTATGTATGGATTATCCCAATAAAGAGAGCGCAATATTTGTGTGAGAAAGGAGAGCAAGATAGTCAAGAACTTATAGCGAGAATGAGATGCGGATTCATGGAGAGTTTTAATAGGTTCTGGCTTTTTGGAGAGAAGATGATGTGTGAATTGTGCGAAAAGGGTGACGCGAAAGTGGAGCACTGGCTGGAGGAGTGTGAAAAGGTGGAAATGAGTGGGATAGGCATGGAGGTATTGTCGCATCAAGGGGGGGTGGGGAAAGGGCAGTGGCATGGGTGAAGGGGGTGTTCGGTGGGGTATCTTTATATTACTCAGTTTCTGGTTGAAAATCTTCAATTACATTAAAGAATTGTACAAATTTCTACATAACCTAACAATTTAAATATAGAAAAAAAAACAGTTTATTATGTATTCACGGTCACTAAAATCATCGAGTCTGTCAATTAATCATCATTCCTTCCTCCGGAAATAACACCACGATTTCTTCAGGGATTTTTTTTTTAATTTATGGTAAGGGAAATGTAAGTGATTCATATTTGTAAAGCTGGAATTTTTTATGTTTCATACATAATGGAGCTATTAGTATAAGAGCTAGCGACACTGGACCTTGAGTCACTGCGGATCGTGATAAAAAATTAGGAATGAAAGTTTGCATGTAAGGTAATAACGAACAACCACACTGACCAGGCCTATCCTGCACTTCCGTCCCTTAATTGATTAATGAAAAATTCATATTCCCTTAAAATTAGCATTATCGCGGAGTTGAAAGAAAGGAAATCTTATAAATGGTGGCATTGTTATAAAACAGAAAAATAGTTTAAACCGCCTAATTCTCATACAGTAACTTAAATTAAGTACGTTCCCATATTATATGACAAACAAGACAAATTTTTACAACAGAATTTTTTGTTAAAAGAATGATTTTTACTATTTTCCATAATTTCACGTTTTTTATGTTTCATTGCAAGAAATTGGATAAGAACAATACAATGATTTAATAAAGAAAGGCATTATTCCGGCATTATTTGGCAGACAAATTTTAATTTCAGAGCTTGATGACAATTTTAGCAATATTCATAATTAAGGTAAAGGTCCCCCTAATCGTGACCTTAGTCCCATTAATCGTGATGCCGATTTTCCTGCTTTTTATTTAACTTGAATCAACGTAATTTCTATTTGTTGTTATAAAAGGCTAAAAATAAGCGAGTTTCATAAATAAATGTTTCTTTTACCATGAACTCGGAAAGGGAAAGAGAAGAAAAAGGCTAAATCATCAGTTTCAATCAAGTTCTGATTCTGAAGAAGAGTGTAGTTCCCCTAAGTGTTTTAAACAAAACAGCCGTGGAAAAATCGTTGCCACACCTCCACCAGTTAGGGCACCATCAATGTTGTCAAAGACAGAGCTGTCGAAAACTTTTTCCATCTCAATTCAAACGCAAAAAGATCAAAACCCGAAGGCAAGGAATTCAGAGCTTTTAAGTAAGGTTCACAACAAGGTGAAACTTCAAAAAGACAAACTTTTGGAGAAAATCATTGCAGGAAGACCAAAAAGTTCTTCAGAAATTTAATTATCTGAAAACACTGTTCAGTCAACCTTACCGAAAATTTCCAAGGATAAAATTATGAATAAAAAAAGTACGAAAAACATTCCGTCTAATATCCAGCAGAAAATAAATAATAAAAAAAATTGCATTCAGTAGTGGTGCGGCTAATATGTTTAATGTTGAGGAACGCGATCACCTTATCAACGATGACGCGAGCACTTTTTCGGATAACAACTCCTCTTATGGTTCTGCGCTTAGTTTGAATAAGAAACTGTCATCTGAGACAACAAAAATGACGGATAATCCATCGGCAGCAACTCTGTTACCGTTAACTATTAACGACTCACATATATTTGATTCTTCAAGCATGAGAATTAATTTTTTAATTCAAAAAAATTCAAATTTTATGTTTGCTTTTTCTGGTACCAGGTAAAAATGTTTCTAATCTTGTTAATTCTAATTTCTTGAAGTTCTAGAACATTATCTTATTCTTTATAAAAATAAACCTTAATTAAATTAGACGTCGATGCGGTCTTTAATTCGACGTCAATTCGATGTCGATGAAGTCATTAATTCGACGTCGATACGACGTCAAAATCGGCGACAAAATATCGTCAATCGACGAAAATTTTGACGATTTTTCGACAGGTGAAAATGACGTTGATTCGACGTCGAATCGACCATCCATTTCTAACTGGGTAACGGCTCATGGCTACAGCGGATCTGGTAGAGGGACTGTGAACTAAATAGTCACTAACTAAGCTATGAACTATTTTCCGTAACCTAATACAAAAAAATCGTAACTAAATCATAGTATTCTTGTACTAAATCTAGGTTCTGTGCTACATGAAACTTTAAAAAGAGAAGGTTTCATGAATCTTAGAAAGTTTCCAACCTCAGTTTTGAACGGGAAAATTTAAAAATCTAGATGTGAACGGGATATCGAATTAAGGTAGAATAACTATATGCGTGGATCCAGACTTGTAAAATCTATAGTCAATGTGAATAAGTCGAAGTCTGTATCTACGTCCTGCCCCTCTGACGCTTCAATAGCCTAACCTCGACCTCATCTAGGCACGCATTCGCACACATTCCAATGTATCTTCCTACATTGCGGGAGTTGGTCCCATGGAGCCTTTCATTGATTCTAAGAACACTTAATGTCTAATGAAAGGTGACATGGAGACACAACATTGATTAACCTCTAAGTTGAAAATATAGTGAAGTTACCGAGTTTTACAAATTACGATTTTCATTACTCGGTGTTCGCTCGTTGCAGTGTCGAATTTTTAAGTTGAAGTCCAATTGAACGTCCACCCAATGAACGACCAGACCACACCCTCCAATTTCCGAAAATTTCGTTGTGATTTCACATAGTGACAATATAGCGTCGCTATATCATATAGTCGCTATATAATATAGCGCCAATATAGCGTTGAGTAGCGTCGGATCTCCATGAAAAGGCGTTTGCAGGATGGAAAAAATGGTGATTTTCTGCGAGAATCTAATTGATTCAGAGTTTACTATGTTCATAATCGGCAACCATGGTGATAGGCATTTACCGGCAGGTGTAATATTAGTCAAAAGTGACTATTTTGGTTGCATCAGGAACCTCGGTCATCCGTTGCCTTAAGAGTGTCTAGCCCTGGTTGCCATTAAGTCCTTGATGGTTGTCCTGACTCGTGTCTCAGGAACACAGCGTGGAGTGAATTTAGCAATATGGCGCTCAAGTGTGAAACCAACAAGTTTCGCATTGCAAAATAAATAAAGAACAATAAATTCCGAACAATATTTTTCAATCGTAACTATATAAAATCTTATAATTTTTTTTAATCGGCAGCTCCTCTGGAAGCAAAAGATGTGCCCCATTGCAGTCATGAGAAAAGCGCGAAAAAATCTAGAATTTCTTCTTCTGATGAGGATGAGCTTCTAAAAGTAGAAGACTTTTTTGACGAATATGATGAACTTCACGGCGAAGCGAGCGACGAAGAAGAGAAA
This sequence comes from Druon quercuslanigerum, assembly GCA_010014905.2. NCBI lineage: Eukaryota > Metazoa > Arthropoda > Insecta > Hymenoptera > Cynipidae > Druon > Druon quercuslanigerum. The sequence continues at coordinate 18,908 of JAAAKG020200288.1, read as the reverse complement.
GAGCCTCCTAAATACAAGTCTGCGAGAGACAGCTCATCTGAATACATGGCGATACCGAATAAACATATGTCTTCGTCTTCGAATAATGTTTGAAAAATAATTTATTACTATAAACGATGCCCTAGAGATGATTGTAACCTACAGTGTTTGGTTCGGGATTGCACAGAAAGCGCGCGAATTTTTAATACACAGAGTTGATACGCTGGGACTTACCGAAATGTATGCACCCCAGCATACACGCCCATAAGAATAGCATTGACGTGTAAGACGGTTTCCATACTTTTTGGTAAGCCCCAGCGTAATCACCCTGTATATGTTTAAGACTTACGCAGGCTCAGAATTTAATGACCTTAAGATATCAAAAAACAAAATTTCTCAAATATTTGACCCACCTTCATAAAATAAACCTTACACTTTTTATTTTGGTAATTGTACAAAAAAGGAGAAGGTTTTACATTATTCTGTAAAAAATTCTTTGAAAGGTCAGAAAGTAATTTTTTAAAATTTTCAATCGGAGAAGACTATCAGTCTAAGTAATCCCAATTTTTTTCCTTATCTTAGATTTAGAGTATCAACTAAGAATGCTAATGCAAAACGTAAAAGTAACGAAGGCTATTGCATAGAAACTAAAAAGTGATCTAAAGGCGATATCTGAAAATTGTATCCAAGATGTCGACGATAGTGAGTTGTATAAACATATAAAAGTAGTAATGCTCGATTTTCTTCCTGTTCCCGTGAGATTCAAATACATTTTGCTAACCGGTATAATGGTACTAAGATTTGAGCCAAAACCAGACCTAATGAACCTATTAATACGAGAATTTAACCAGTAAGCGACATGTCTCTTATACGAAGGTATTCGCGTAAAGTTTTCGAGATATGATAAGGGGGCCACTTTAAAACTGACCCCCTTGTGTTTTATTGCTGATTCTGTATATCGGCCTATATTAATTATAAATATAATGCGTACAGCAGTTGCAGTTACTGTTACCACGCTAGACAGTATATCAAAAATGCTGGCATCAGATATCCCCTTCTAAAACAGGCAGCAGAACTAAGAACTCACAATTTTTATATGCAAGACGTAGCTTATACTTTAAATAATGGCAAGTACGATTGTGGACTTAAGGATGAATCTGCCTTCAGCTCTAGGGTAACAGCAAATTTAAACTTTGATAAAGGAGAAAGCCTTAAGTGCTCCTGATCGAAGAGTAATTGATGAACTTATTCTCCTGATTCAACCTCCACACGACTTACACAGGAATCCTCAAAAAGTATCAAACAAAAGGTTTATGGAAAGGAACAAACTGGAAATCTTGACTACTATATTTTAGTCTGCCAATATAGTCCGAATTAATACCGAAAGATTTATTAGAGCACTAAGCTCTTTTTGTGAGATTATTCGGAGATGCAAGAATGAAAGAGGAAATAGAAAAAGGAAGAACAAACTTTAATCTCGGCCCGGCAAATTACGAAAGCTTCTGTAAACCTAAAAGAAGGAACTAAGGGAACAAGGTAACTCAGGGGTGGGGTCTTCAAACCACAACGTACCGAATACGAATCAAAGACGTTGTGAACCGAAATTATAAGACAGTTCCGCGACAATTCTACGCAACTGTGTTTTCTAGACAGAGTCGCAACCGTCTCTCACCCTTTGAGCTGACATAATTCTTCAAATAAAAATTCACAAAATTAAACCATTTTAGCATTAATATCTTTCAGGTAGAAATTGTTTTGGAACTGAGGGCGCGTTTCTGAAAACGCATCCTTCGATGATTATACAAAATAAAATACCAAGTTTGTCCCGTGAAAAGTTTGTTTAGTCTTTTGTCTATTCTTTTATAATTAAAACCCGGAAAACCCAAAACATAATATCAGGAAAAACTGTCCAAAAATAGGATAATAAGTCTATAATTAGTGAAAACATATTGATTTATTTCGGGATGTATGCTATATATATTAATTTATAAAAGTTCATATAAATGGAAAGCGTTAAGAATATATTAAGAATATACAATTCTGAGAGAAGAATACAATTATTGTTTAATGATTTTAACTTTATTGATTAAATTTGAAGAGAATATTGTGAAACTTGCAAATAGGCTCCATCACTCTACCGGTCACAAAGTGAAAAAATTAAGCGTCCTTCGATTTCAGGTCCTTCATTTTATATTCTTAACATAATCCAAAATAAAAGTTCACTTATTAATTAATAACCAAAGTGACTAAGCAATGAGTAAGTATTTTTACTAATATAGAAAAATAAGCTTGTAATTTGTTTTAACTATTCTCCTATCAAAATGCTAAAATATTATAATTTCTTTAACCAAGGTATACAAAGTAATTTTGACACTATTAATGTGAGTTTAGATATTATGTATACCACTTTCGCCAAATATAGATGTAGCACATCGAAGCTTAGTATATTATATTCTTAGTCCAAATTGACTTTCCTAAGCATTGTTTAGTAATGAGTGAACATCTCTGCTTACTGCCCTTTATTTTTTTTTAAAGATGAAATAAAACAGAAAATAAAATAATATGACGAAAACTCATAATACAGAAACGTATGTAGCAAATAGAAAATTTTCCTTGAACTATTTTCTCTGAAAAATTGCAACATCGGTTTTAAGGTACTAAGTTAATAGATTTTTCCTTGAAACTGACTTATGAAATATAAATTTCTCTAAAGAAATGAGCCTATATAATCTATGTGACAATCACTATAGTACGTAAGTTATACTGCAGTCGTTATCACATAACTTATAGGCGGAATATTAAAGTACAGAAAGAAATATATTGTATTAGGACATCAAAATATTTATCATTTACAGCATTAAACAAATTTTCGAATAGGACATTAATCAGTTTTTAATTTTATTTAAAAAATGTGCTCCGTTTATAGCCTGGTTTTAATCTTGGCAGTCATCCTTAATTGTTTCGGTGAATATAATATAATATATCTATAATTTAAGGTAAATTTTTTTACATTTTTCATATTACAAATTTGCACGGTTGAATCCGCATTCTATCCCACTTCTTATTTTTTCCAAGCTTTATTTGAGTTTATCCGAAATGAGTACGAACATTATTCGAAATGCTTTATAAAAAATGGCATTTGAATAGTGTTTGTCTCATAATTTGAATCATGATTATATAGAAAGTTGAAATCTAAATGAGTTCTTATTGTTAGTGGGTATATGTACAAAAAATATCCCGTACTGTGAGGTCGGGTTCGGAAGTTGACTCGCCAAATCGCAATCAACTTGATCACCAGCATTCAACCCCCTAACCCGCAAAAATCGCATTACACCTGCCTTTAACTCGCGAACTCGCAATCAACCCCAATTTACAAACTTTACAATAATTATTAGATAAACAGCAATTACGTCAATTTTACTTATTTTGGATGACGTTAGATATTTTTAGACAACTATTTGACCTGCTCTTTTCCGTGTGGAAAAATCTTTTGTCACTGGCCCGGCCTAGGCCAGACCGTTCGGTTTCCAGTTTCTGCCTGGTCCTGGCTAAAAGTGTAACGTTTTCTTTGGCTAGCCCTAGACTAGATCGTATTTTCAGCTGCTAGTTATTAGGTGGTCAGCTGAAAATCTGGACCAGACCAGGCTGTCAAGCTGATAATAAAAAAGTCTTAGTCTAATAGTATCAGCTTCTTATTTTTCATCATTTTAGACATACGGACACTTTTTCGATATATGTCAAAAAAAATTTGCTGCTCAAACTTAGCACTTCTTTTGGTCTTCAATTGCTAATCAGCGCCTGTCCTGAACAGGAACAGACCTCTTAGACAAAAAAAAATGTTTTCGTTTTTGTCTCGCCGATTAGCGTCATTCTGGGGCCCGACCAGACCTTCCAGACTAAACAGTCCAGATAAAGCCAAACGTGACAACAGACTGCCATACAATTTTTCACACAGGGTGGGTATGTGGGTATGCCACCCTTCTATTTAGCAGGATTTGATAGGACCTATAAGGTTTTAGAATATTTTAAAATGTTCCAAGGAATTATTAAATTTCACGGGATTGCAAGAGATTCTGTCGAACTTGAACGGATTGTAAGGATTTGAAGCGATTTCACAATATTTCAAGTGATATGAAAATTAATTATATAACATTCAAGGGATTTTAATAGGATTGTAAAGATTTAGAGTGTTTTAAATATTTTATTTTAAGGAACACACTTTTTAATTTATATTAAGAGACTATAGTTGAAAACGATAGTGTCCTCACAAAAACTGCTGACTGATTGTTTTTACACAGTGAAATAAAAACATTTTAAACTTCCAAAACTCATTGATTTATAATTGAATGGCTTAAAAAATATAATAAACTTAACAATTTTAGTTTTAAGGACCCACAAATTAAAATATTTTAGAATTATGTATTAAAAATTAGAATTTCAAATGAGAATTATCACAATTGAAAGACGAGAAAAATTACACAGGTTTACAAAAAAAGAAAAGTTGTCTGCATATTGAGTCCGAACATATGTTTCTAATGTATTTTTTCACGCTAAATTCGAATCTACTTTTAGTTTTGCTCTATTACGTCAGGCTAACAAAAAATAGGTATACAATACGACACAATGCATGCAAAAAGTTGAACCACCTACCTGTTAACTAACCAAGTCAACCTCAACACCTACCATAACCTTCTATCCCCCTAACAGCACCCCTAACAAACCATAAGCAGGCTCACCCACATAACTTAGGGCTCAGCGAGTTTATTCGCCAGTTCTCTGTGATACAATCCAGTTCAATACAGTTAGAGGGCCGAACCACCTACCCTCTGATCAATTAAGTCCACCTCAACACCCACCCCTAGCCCTCCAACCCCCTAACAGAACCCCCAACAAACCACAAGCCGGCTGACTCAAAACCGAGGGACTGCGATTTTAATTGCTAATATTTCATATATTTCCCAAGCCCCTTGTTTTTCATGATCTGGGTACAAGATAAACGGGAGTCCCCTTGCATCTCACGATTAACCCATGCACCCATGTTTTTTACTTTTAGCGTTACCAAGGAACAACAGCGTGGACGTAGTAAAAATCTGTTTCCTTTGAGGTGCTGGATTACCGTTAGTCCCCTTGCCTCTCACGATCGGGGTGTTGGATTCACGGGAGTCCCCTTGCCTCTCACGATCGGGGTGCTAGATTAACGTGAGTTCCCTCGCCTCTCACGACGTCTAACTCTGTATATATTTTTTCTTTTCGCAAGATCGTCTAATCGATTTTCTCTTATGAGTTGATTTGGTGTCCCTCTTAAGGATCTAACAGTAATCTGACAGCATATTTTTGTCCCAAGAGCCTTGGTAACGCCTTTCAATTTCTTTAAAATCTGGATGAGCGCGTTCTTCTTGCTCTTCGCTGACAACTCCAAGGTATTCCGGGAATCTATCTAAATTTGAATGCAAGACATGAACTTTCAAGCTCATTAAACGTCCCAAATTTTTGAAGTTCTCAAGCATATTTATGACAATTTTTTCATACTAAGTATCCTTATTATTTCCTAAAAACTTAGTGACTAGAACTGTAGAACTTCTCCAAGCTTTCCTTTCTAAATCTGTCATTCTTTTTTTAAAAACTTGATCTTTTAACAATTTTCGTATCTGTGGACCATTAAACATACCTTCCTCAATTTTGGCTTCTGTTAATATGGGGAATTAGCGTTCGCAAGTAGATAAATGCATTACTAGTTTCAGCTCTCATAGGTTTTACAAACTGTTTTATTAAACCTAACTTTATGTGTAATGGTGGTAATAATATTTTAGATGGTTCAGCCAATGTTTTTAAAATAATGTTTTTATTTCTAGGCTTTAACAGTTTTCTCACTGGCCATTTTTTTATGTAGTGGTTTTCACGATCGCGACTATCCCATTCGCAAATGAAATAAGGATACTTAGTGTAACCATTTTGATGTCCTAGAATTGTGGTGCAAATCTTTTTGGACAAAAATATGCTGTCAGATTACTGTTGGACCCTTAAGAGAAAAAACAAATAATCTCATAAGAGAAAATCGATGAGACGATCTTTCGAAGAGAAATAATAGATATAGAGTTAGACGTCGTGAGAGACGAGTGGAGTCACGTTAATGCAGCACCTCGATCGTGAGAGGCAAGGGGACTCACGGTTATCCAGCACCCCAAAGGGAACAGATTTTCACTACGTCACGCCGTTGTTCCTCGGTAACGCTAAAAGTAAAAAACATGGGTGAGTGGGTTAATCGATAGATGCAAGGGGACTCCCGTTTCTCTAGTACGCCGATCATGAAAGGCAAGGGGCTTGGGATTTGTTAGTTAAGGGGTAGGTGTCTTAGTCTTTGAGTAGTATTAAATTCAATTGTATCATGGAATACTAGCGCTTAAAATCGCAGTTCCCTGAGTTTTGGGTCAGCCGGCTTGTGGTTTGTAAGGAGTGCTGTTGGGGGGTTGGAGGGCTAGGGGTGGGTGTTGAAGTGGATTTGGTTGATCGGAGGGTAAATTGTTTGACCTTCTAACTGTATTGAACTGGATTGTTTCATAGAAAACTAGCGAATAAACTCGCTGAACCCTGGGTTATGTGGGTGAGCCTGCTTGTGGTTTGTTAGGGGTGCTGTTAGGGGGCTAGAAGGTTAGGGTAGATGTTGAGGTGGACTTGGTTGGTTAACAGGAAGGTGGTTTAACTTTTTGCATGCATTGTGTTGTATTGTATACTCATTTTTTGTGAGCCTGAATTATTGTCCTATGTTCGTCGTATTTCTTAAAAAATAATCGTTTTTTCTACATATTTTTGGGTTTTGGTATAAATCTTGACGTGATAGAGAAAAACTAAAAACAGATTCCAATTCAGCGTAAAAAAATACATAAGAAATATATGGTCTGACCCAGGATCCGGAAAACTTTTCTTTTTTTGTAAACCTGTGTTATTAATAGGTGTCATATCAGGTAGTACCGACATTCAGAGTGATGGGATAGATTTTATTATTAAAAATGAGATTTCAGCACAAAGTAAACATTCTCTGACATTTTCATCTGTGAAAATTAAACAATTTTAAATATTGTAAACCTTCAAAGATTAATCATTCTAGAAACTTTAAAATTATATGATCCCTAATTGACAGCTTCACAAATATTGAAGTTAAGCTTAAATAAACTGTTAAGCAATAATCTATTTTAACCGTTGGTAAAATTTAAATAGTAATAAATTATAATCGCGAAATTGAGTCGCTTAAAATTAGTAATTTTCAAATATTACATCCCGCTTTTTAAAAGTCATCATTTAATTCTAAAGTGCAAAAATGAGCTAAGAATTAAAAAAGCTTTTCCATGCATACGGAACAATCTCATATTACTTTGAGTAAAAAATTATGACAAAACAATTTGTTTAAAGTTTCTTAAATTTTTGAGATATTTAGTTTGAAATTATTTTATTTTAATAGTTTCAAAGTGGTTAATGTTTAAAGCTTTGCAAATTATAGTTGAGGTCAAGTTCTCTTTTGTCCACAAAAAAACACTTAATTTCGTAAATATTGCCTAATTTATGTTCCTTTCAATTTAAATTTGCTAAATTTAGACGATTACCAACATAAAGTTAATTAATTAATTACTTTACTAATCAATTTATTTATTCTCAAAAGGTATCTATTTTTTGCATTTCTTTTTATATTGCGCAATGCCAGGTATAACACGTGAATGAATCCTATATTTTTTAGTGCCTACAAAAAAGGGTTTTGCGGACTTTTGAAATATATTATTTTATATGCTTAAATTTTATATTTTTATTTTCCTTAGGAAAAGGTTTTGTGATAGCAGGCTACGAGTTGGTATTGCTGTCCGCATAACTTTTTACATTGCTAAACCTCAAAGTACCGAACTTCGGCACTTGTTCCCTTTTGCATTTAACTTGTGGAGCTTATGCTCTTTTGAAATTATAAATATTTGAGCATTTATGCCCTAATTAAATTTTAAACCTTAGCGCTTATGCTCTTTTGGCACCTCAAATTTTGGCTCTTTTGCTTCGCCAAATTGATGCACTTATGTGCTTTTGAATCTACAAAATGTAGCCCTTATGCTCTGTCGGAATCATAAACTTTGGCGCTTATGCCATCTTTGAATTCCAAACTTTGGACTTATGTCTTTTTGAACTTCCAAGCTTTGAAGGCCTATGCCCTCTTGGATTTTCAAAAATGTCCACTTGTGCTCGTTCGCATTTCCAAATTTTGGCACTTGAGCCTTTTTGAAATTTAAAACTTTAGCACTTATGCCCTTATGGAGTGCCAATCTTCTCGTTTCACGTGAAAAATTACGACGGAGGGGCAGGCGTACACCTGATCAAAAGTCCATCTTATATTTAAGAAACTTTTCAGGTTTTTAAGTTGATTGTGAATTTATTGTGTGTTCGCGGGTTCAATTCGTGTTTTCGTATTTTTACAGGTGAATATAGCAAGATAAAATAGATTAGGTGTGTAAACATTAGATTTGTTTTTCATTTGAAGCAATTCGTAGACTGTTCAAATGTTCTCAATATTGAACTGTCAATGTGCGATTAAAGAATAGTATTACGCAAGCGCGTTTTTAAATAAAATGTTTGTATTTGTCACATCTTGAGTGCTTACTCCTATTTCTGTTCTTAATTTATAACTTATGTGTAATGTTGACAAAGTCAACTCTATTTACGAAAACAAAATATATTCGTATAATGCATAATATTCAAGACAACTTGAAATTAGTGCTAATAAATCCAAATATAACACTTGGATATCATATAGAAAAAAATTGTAGGTTATTTAAAAAATGCGAATTTAAAATCTGTCCAAAGATTTTTGAAATGTACCTTTTCGTCCCTACTTTATAAATCTGAATCAGCGACAAGTATAATGCTAATTCAAAACCTTGAGAAATATAAAAAAATTTGAAAGGACAACTATCTTCCTCTTAAACACTTAGAATTTTTCTTTTAAAATTCGAAAAAACAAAAGAGAAAAGATAACCATAAATTAGACTGAATATAAAATATTTCTTCAGACCTTTTGCACAGCCTGAAAGGAATAAAATATAGAACCGGTTTGGTTTACTGAGATGATAATTGCAGGTTCGGAAAACAGAGCCGAACGAGCGCTCGAGCAGTGGACAGGAGTCAGAATTAAGCGCAGAAGACGAGAAGAAAAAGAGAACGGTCTTTCGTCTCGTTTTCTGCACATTATAAATTCACTCGTACCTACTGCTTAAGCGCTCTTTCGGCTCTGCTTTCCGAGCCTGAACCGCTGAATCATAGAAGGGTACATAAAGTCTGATCGCTGATGATGGGAAGGCCTCTCGGCATTTCTAAAAATATTTACAAATTTTTATTTTTTAAGCATATCATCGCCCTATAGTTATACTACGCCATGTCAACTTTTTAAATATTTGATCTATTATTATTTTTAGGCTCAGTAAGGGTTAAACTTTGTTTAATAATAGATTTTTCCATGAAATTAATTTCCTCTGCTGTTGAAATTGTCAATTAAAATAGTGACGTGAATTAAAAGTGAGCATCATATTACGGCATGTCCTTTTTTTATTGTTATAAATGAAAAAATGCCAATTTCGTAGAACATATTTTATATACATAACCTAAGCTTAGTTTAAAAAATAACAATTTAAAACAATAGATTTACCTTTAGAAGTAGCCAAAGAAATATTACTCAAAAGACAATAATTTGCAAATAACTCATTTAATTCCAGGTTCGTAATATAAAAGAATAATTTAAACCAGTATTCTGTTTAACTTTTTACTTAAGCATTTCATTATAAATGGCCAAAACTAATTTTCTATATCAGCTAAAAAAATTAATTTTAGTATTATTTGTGCTAATATGTTCTTGATCATGCATTATTTTGGACCGATACATTTTTTTGACATTTGACAACGTTTTTGTAGTGTAGTAGTGGTTAAACCTTGAACCTCATTTTCTCAGTTGACAGTTAAAGGACATGGCATACTACACCTTCAGGGCGACGATGTTTGTTTTTAAAATAATTGCAATAAAAACGAATGTTAAAAACTAAAGAAATACCACATTCTTTCACTAAAACTCGTTCTAATTCACAAAATATTAAAAATTTGTACTTTAAATTTGGACGAATTATACTTAAAAGCATACTTTAAGCCTAGAATAGTTTCAACTTGTTTGTTTAGTTATAAAAAATGGTTTATAATCTTCTTATGGGTAATTATATAAAAATGTTTCCAGTATTTTCAATTGAAAAGTCTATCAATGTAATTTTAAGGTATCAAAAACTTCCAGCGGATAAAACTTTAATTAGAATTTTTAGAAGTTTTCAGTAAAGTTTGATTATAATTGAACAACGTGTTAATAACCGATGACAATTGTCCTAATCTCACCTCTAGCGCCAATAATCCAATATTACGTACGAGCCATACAAAGGACTAACTGAATCCCAGTGTGCAACCAATTGCGATGAAATTTCTCTAATATGACACTTGCGACTTTATATTTAGGGAAAGTAGCAGTTAATTCTTGATAAACTAATAATTTTTATTGGCGTAACCGGTCGTTAAGTCGAATAATTCTGTCACGATCAGTAAATGGATTAAGCCTTTTCAAATGAGACTTAGTCGTGAACCATTTACCTGCCTTGAGCGAATCAATCTCGCGACCGAAAGTCTGTGCCTGAAAATAGCGTATCCAGAATAAATAAGATTCACGCAGATTATTATTGGATAAAGATTTGGGAAAAATAACTCTGTCTTTGAAAGCTTTGACTGCACGCAAAACATAAGCTGCGATACGAAGTAAACGAGCCCATGGTGACTTTCGAACAAACAAACTTGATTGCCAATTATTTTTCTTTTCACTTGTAGCTGGATGAGCAGAGAGTAGATCCTCCTGCTCCGGTTCTTTTGTATCCTCGTTGCGCTTAGGCTTAGCCTTCGAAGAGCTAGAAAGCCAGGCTGGAGCTTCCCACCAAAGAAAGAAGGTTATTCATTCATCCGCTGAAAGGCCGTGAGAGGCGCAATCAGCTAGGTTTTGTCGAGATGCTACTCAATTTCAGAAGGTAGAAGGCAATTTATTTTGAATTGTAGAGACTCTGCTGGCAACGAAAACTAGAAACTTAACTAGTTGCTTATCCAGCCAGTCGAGAACTATCGAGGAATGTGTCCAACAGAATAGAGGCTCATTAACTAATCAACTAAACAACATAAGCGCACTGTTTTAATCGGTGCCACCTTGGCTTTGGTAATGAGAAGTTTAACTGAGATATGACCCGATTCAGAAACGTGACGCATATAAAAAACATCAGAAAAAACTAGACGGGATGCATCCGAAAACCCATGTATTTCAATCGACTTAGTTTCGGTACCAAGGGACGTCCATCTTGAAATTAAAATACGTGACATTGCTGGCAACTTTGAGCAAAATTCATGTCATTCCTGGGCAATGTTAGGGGGGAGAGTTTGATTCTATTAAAGTTTATGTAACCACAGCTTTTGTAATAGAATTTTCGCAACGGTCGTAACTGGCGCCAGCCATCCCATAGGGTTATACATCTTGGCAGCCGCTGACAGAAATGAACGTTTAGTAAAGTTTTCGTCTGGAAATCTGGAAATTTGGAAACGAAATGCATCCTCTGCAGGACACCATAAAATCCCAAGAACTTTAAATCCTGAACAGTTATTAAAAGAAAGTTCTACCGCTAATCCGTGGTCCGATTGATCTAATCCGATAAGTGAATTAGAGGAATTGCTAAACCACTTACGCAAACGAAAACCGCCGGAGTATGTCAATTGAATCAGCTGATCTCTCAATGCAAGAGTGGAAGGCTTATCTACACCGCCAACGAATAAATCATCAACGTAGGTCCCATTTGTAAAAACTGCAGATGCCAAAGGGAAATTAGCCTTTTTATCCTCAACCAGTTGCTCAAAAACTTTAGCTCCTACACCTGAAACAGTAACGCCAAACTTCTTTCGTGGAATGCTTAACAATTGCATGACAGATTCTGAAACGAAGGTAGCTTTAGATCCTTGGTCTAACATTCCGCGCACATAATCACGACGACCATTAGGCGCTTCTATGACTACTCAAGCTGTTTCTAACAAAGCAGCTGGGCGATTCGTTGCGTGAAGGTGGGTCGAAATTGTATTCACATCTTTAACTTTAGGTTTTTATTTCGATACACTTTTATTACTTTCGCTGGGTGATGCATCATCTGGAAGCTGCGACAAAGTATAATTAACGACCTCTAAGTAGATTTCTTCTATTTCGTCTAAAGAATTAGGATAGTAGTCGTCAGGTGGATCCTCTGCTTCGCCATCATGGACTGCAGCAACTATCAAGGCGGATTTTCATTTACCATAAGATGGGCAACAATGCAGTTTAATGACGCAAAAAGCGTATCTTGCTCCTTGGGCACAAGAAAATAATTAAAATCTGCCACAATAGAGCTAATGTTTCAGATTCGAAACTGAATAGCAATGTCCGTAACATAGCGAATGAATAAAGGCGTATTAGTCTCAACAAAGTATAGTGTGTGTGTAGCTGAACACCACCTATTTATAGTACACAAGTACAGTAACTGCGTAATATAGCGACACTCACGGACTCACAAACACACAGCAAGAACGCACAACGCATAAAAAACTCAAATCTTGTCTTAGAACTTAAGCAGAAAACTTTTCTCTGCTTTTTGCAATCCGGCTCCAAGGACCATGTTTATAATGAATGCGGTGGTTTAGCAATCAAAGGAGACACCATTATATTTAGTCAATTGTTTACTTAATTGAAAAACGTTTAAAGGACAAAGGTGGTAATGTGTAGTTTGCAGCGAGGTTCAAAACATTCGCTACATCTTTGCAGACAGATTTAGACTGGAAGAAAGGCTGGACGCCAGGTCGGGCTGAGCGTCGAGAACGAACGACTCTAGTCGACAGGCCCAGTAGCGGAACAAGAAATTGGGCAATTCTGGTTAATGTTAGTATGACAATTAAATATCGAACATTAATAATAATTATGTTCTCTTACTTTCTCTTTCTTTCTTGTACATGTTTTACTTCTACATATTTTTCTTGGAATATTTTGTAAACATAGACAAAGCTTTTTGCCCTCAAAGCATAAATAGACAAAATTTTAAACATTTTTACATACAAATCTTCAGAATAGATTCGTACAACGTACGGATAAGAGCTTAGGCTCAAAATGTGTAAATTTAATTTAGAGAATTTCTAAATATAGCTGATGAAATAAATTTTTAAAGTAGTTTTAAAGAATTTTTATATATTCTTTTAGCATATAGCATTTATTTTCTTCAACATAAAGTTTCTATTGAGATTCATTTATTCGGTGCAATATGTTAATGATCTCAGGTATGTAGTTTTTTTTAGATCAAAGCGTAACATTATAATATTACAATATTTAGTGTAATCTAGCTCAAACCCTATATTTTTATAAAAAATGGAAACGAAAATAAATTAGAACTTCTGTAAAAATTGTTATAATCTTCATTGTTATTGTTATTTATAATCACATAATTTTAAGAAATTGATGTTGAAGAATAAAATTTAAAAATAAAAATTTCCTAATGTTGTCAAAAATGCCGAGAGGCCTTCCCACCACCAGTGATCAGACATGTGCCTTTCTATGATCTGCAGGTTCAATAGAAGGATACAAAACTTGTTTAGGTTGACTAGGATCGTCTTGGATACAGATTTTGTAATGATTTGCAATTATTAAAATTGATTCATAATGAATTCCGATATTAAAAGTCAGGTATATAAACTTAGGTAGAAAACACCAAAAGTTTAAAGATTTTTGGTTGTTTTAAATACATAATTTATATTCTTAATAACACCGTGAAAGCGTGTCTAAAGTGTATGCTAGTAAACATAAATTAAATATAATAATGATATATAAATGTTTGCACAACCCGAGAACTTCCGGACCTCAAAAGCTGTTTTGTGAGGCTGTTTTGTTAATTCAATGCCAATATAGAAAAATGTACAATTTAAAAGTATATAATTTTCTATTTCTTCTTACAGAATTAGGTTCACAATTCGATTGTTTACCGAATGGTGCTCCTTTGCCTGATACTCCTCGCCCGGGTCGCTTCCAACCTTTTCATTCGTATAGCAGGCCTCAGTCTCCTGTCAGGCCTCCTCTTGCTGAGCTACGTATTCCTCGTGACAGATCCCGGTCTCCTACTGCAATGGAGCCTCCTGTAAGGCTTTCACCCACAAGAGATCCTCCTTCAAGACGTCCTCGTTCTAACACGTCAACTGCTCCTCCTACCAGGCCTTCTCGTTCAGGCATTTCTCAAATTGGACTTGAACAACTTGGACACATTAGGCTTATTCCACGCACAAATCCGGACCGGCTATTCGAATTTAGGAAATACATTATTCCAAACTATAGACCACTTCTGAGGAAATTAGATCATAATAAATTTGGGCCTTTTCCAACCCTATTATATATTGTATTATCGACGACAAATGGTGAAGTTTTTGCAACACTTCAGCCGGATGGTTATCTTGCTGGAATATACAACATGGGTAGATGTCGCGTGAAAATAATCATGAGCAGCGGGGATTATGTGGATATGCTCCCAAATGAAATTAGCGAAACTCCATTAGGTTCCCGTCGTCCAATATTACCACGGAATTTTCGAGCTGTAATTTCTGATCGCAATTCTCTGCTTCCTTAATGCAATTGAAAATATGGAAAAGAAAATATAAATATAGTTATATCTACACTTGGGCGTTCTAAAAATTGAATTTAAAATGGCAAGTATGCCACATCCTCCCTCAACCCACATTCCGTAAGGTTTCCGGAAAAAATTGCTTCCAAGTTTGAGCTAAATCGGTTAATATTAAGACATCTCGCAAATGCTTCAAAAATCCCATGAGATTAATACAAATAATTTCCGCTAATCTGCTTTAATTATTGATACCACTCCTCTCCTTATCTAGCCCCAAATATAAACCCAAAAAACTGAAATTGAAAATTTTGCGCAAAACTGACACATATAAGCTCTGTTTTTACTTTCTTTGCGCAAATAACTTTCAATCGACAAGTGGCATAGTGCCATTTTATTTAAGATTTATCCGAAATATGAATGTGCTATATTATGTTTAACTCTATTCTTTTAAATAAATATTATAATAATTTCTGCACATCAGTCCTCAACTTGATTTACTCTTTATTCGAAGATATACTGAAAAATTTGTTTTTTCATAAAATGTGTATTAATACCATTTGTAATGTGCATTAATATCGAAACAGGTGTATTTGGTTGTCTTATTTTTACAATTAAAAAACTAAACGAACTATCAAAAAAAGTTCACAAGCATATTTGCAGATTTAATATTGGCAAACAATTTTATTACTAAATATTTTAACGTTGCTTGTTTCATTCTTTTTAAATTTCAGTGTAAAAAAAGATTTAAACAAAACTATGCATCCTTTCGAAAAATGATTCAAAACTTAGACTAATTGTTAAAATATTATAAATTGTTACAGAAAATTTAATGAAGGCCTCCAAAAATTTTGCCGTGAGTTTCAAAATTTGGTTACTGATTGCAAATCCGATGTCGAAAATTCCGAAACAAAATAATCGATCGAATATGGTGGACGAGTATGCTAAATAAATGGTTGATTTATTAAAAAATTGGTATAAGGGGGTTCTCAAGGTCTCAGATCACGCATACGATCAGGGTGTCGCTTATGGTTAAAAACTCAGAATTCATATAAATTCTTAAAATAATTAATATGTCTCTAATTAATATTTTCATATTGATCCTCGAATTTGGAGGTTAAAAATGATAAAAAGAAAAATTAATTTTATTTTTCAGAGGCTAAATACTCATCAATTTGTGGGTTGATTTAAAGAAAAAATAAAAGAAATAGTTTCAAACCGTAAGTTTGAAATGTTAAAAGAAAGTCATAAGCAAACTCTAAAATAATTAGAATGGCTTTAAACATTAAATTATATTTTATCCTCATTACTACTTCATATGTTCTATCAATCAGCATACTAGATGATTATGAAAACTTAATGAGAAGCAGTCACTTATTTCTCACAATACCAATAATTTTTACAATAACCATAGAAAAATTGAATCTTTCCATTGCAAAGATCTGATGATAATTATTGATTCATGTGCTTTAATAATTATTTAATTTTTTATAGGGTCAATTTCTATAAATAACAAACTTTTAAATAAACAGAATGGTCCACCAACTTCGCACATTTCAAACATAACCACTAAATGTCGTACGAGTGCAGACTGTACACCACTCAAACAAACATAATTAGCCAAAGTTGACAAAATTGCATTAAAAAATAACTTTTTTTATTTAACGAAGGGAAATAGCATATATATGGAATAAACAATAATATAAGAAAACATAACAAATTGCATACGTGCATGCAATTTTTGATGCTATGTTTTGGAATAACTTCCTTTTCGCCGAAATTTCTGGCTCATGCTTGCACGCTCGGCAGTAGTTATCGCCTACAGGTTTATTCTGTATGCGATGACGGTAAACTGAGGTCTTTATAATGGTTTCTTGACAGGCAGAAAGAAATCCCTCAGTCTCCGATCTCAATCCAGAATATTTGAGAAACATTTTGGTCAGACCCATCGATAGCTCTTCTCTACGTATAATTCCGTAGAATTGACAATGAAGGTGCTTGTCAGCATGTTACCGTAGTAGAAGCGAATTTTCTGCTTCCTGTACACGACTTTGGAGCACCAAACTTGTTATTGATGCTAGACAATGAGTAGTGTCGCTAGAACCATTCTTCGATGAAGACACTTTAAGATCGGTAAAGCTCAACCTCCTTTTTATCGGGGCAGGTATATACGAGGTACGGAAGATGTGGGATGATGACTTCGATGAATTTTCATCATCTTGCGTGTGTTGCGGTCAAAATGCTTTAATTCATCGCGTGCAATTTTACTGAACCAAGCGTGTAGAGCAATATAAGAGCGGCCATAATATTGATCGCCTGGATCTTATTCTTCCCAGATAATTCGGAAGACAAATTTCTCTGCTTGCGGTATTCCAAGATATGAACATATTTCTCCATTGCCGAGATTTTGAACGGTATTTTCACTTATTAGCTAAAAATCCTGATCTTCACGCATTAATGCATTTTTTAGTCCTCATTTGTATAGATTGATGCAGGCACGCTTGCCCAGTCCATAGCTCATGCTAATTGCTTTAGAAAACTTATCTACTGCCACCAAAAGGATTCTAAGGTCCTCCTTTGGAAAGGCAAAGAGTTTAAGATCGTCGATTTATGAAAGGTGGTTGACCTTAATTTCCCTTCTGTTCGGCGGACCGCATAGGGATCCAGAGCTTTTGTGTCGGAGCAAAATAGACATAGGCAAGAGGAAGCTGTAGATAACTATCAGAATTAAAGAGTCTCCTTGGAAGACCCCCCTCTTATATGTGATACTACTAGTAGTCACTTGTCAGCTGTTTGATGTTATGAAAAATCTTGTCCTCCACAAGAGCATAAGCTCTTTGATACATCTTACTAGTTTTGGATGCATCTACAGCCACTCAATGGGCCTAATAAGTAGCACATGGATCGCATTATCGTTTGATTTACGGTATTCAATCCAAGCCATAGGCCAATTGCATCGACACCTAATCAAATCCTGGGTTATACACCTGTCTAAACAGGTTCTCTCTGCAACCAGCCAGTCCTCTCTTGCATCCGAGTTGTTCAAGTATTGCACTTCATACCGACTCGCTAGATGTTAATATCCTTTCTTTGAGGATGCTACTGAATAGCTTGTAGCAGGTGTTTAGACAAGCTCTGGGCCAGTAGTTTTTTGGTCTTGAAAAATCTCTAGTCATAGGTATCAGTACCGTACGTCCTTCCACTAATCAATATGGAATGGGCTGTTCTCCGTTAAAGAAAGTAGGAAATATACGATATATATGGGTCATTCCTTGTCAAATTTACACTCAAATTTTAAAATTCATTCTAGTAATTTTTTTTGATTCTTCGTGAAAAAATATTGGATACCTATTCCGTCTTTTTTGTTTAAAGCATTTTTTTCGGAAATACGATTTTTTGAATATTTTAAGCATTTAAAATATCTAAATTTTGAAACTTCTATTGCTACGATACTACTGCTCGAATTGAAATTTAGTCTATACATAAAAGTTAGTTTTTTTTGTCTACTTTTTAATTATAAACGATTTATTGTAAAATTTATTATGCTTCTTAAAAAATATTTTTAAAAAATTGAAACTTAAATATCTCGAAAAAGGTTTTTTTTTTTTCTTTCGTGACTTTTTCTCATAATCTTTGAACGATAACAATGATAAATCAATTTGCAAAATGATGTACTCTCTAGCGGTTTTCGAGAAATAATTTTGTTGATTGTTGCGTCCGAGTTCGACTTCGCGCGCGCCGCGCGAGTCCGCGCTCTGTGCTCCACGTATAATTACAAAGCATCTTATACTAAATCCTTTGTACTCAAAAATCACACATTAACTTGCGAATTTTTAAAGGACAAACTGTCGACGAAAGAACTTATTATTTTTATTTAAATGCTGCAATGCAAATTTTATTGAGCTTTCTATTTAAACGGAAAAAAATGAATTTCTTGACAATAGAAAGTGTTTTAGTTGGTGCATTATTGTTTTCGCTTTCTAATACAACGTTTTTTTCCGACTGCTTTGGAATCTTCTCCAACTTTTAGTCTTTTTTCACTTCCGAATATTTCAGTAAAGAAACGTCTTCAAAAATCTTACTGTTCGAGTATCGTCTAGCCCTTAATCTATACGATTCGATTGGTTCAACACAGTGAAATTTTATTGAGCCATTCACTGTTCGGCAACCCTGCAAGCGCGTCTCAATAATTTTTTCAGCTTGTGCATAATCAGCATTATT